>CAUYQV010157976.1:0-16749 GCA_963574575.1 Galagoides demidoff | reverse complement strand
TGTACCTTTGTCACACCCAGTCACTGGAGACCCCAGAGGGCTGTGACCTAGTTGCCCAATAAGCGAATATGGCAGGGCTCTGTGTCTGCCAAAATCAAAGTAGAGCCAGTTCAGCTCCACTCAGTTACTGCTTTTCGACCCCCACCAGCAAAGGGAACTGAGGCTTGACTATCTTAGGCACTCAGTGACAACTGGAGAATGTTCCACCTGAGGACAATTTGGGCCTGAGAAAAATCCCAAGAGCATCAGAGATTCTCCCTTGACTACCAGCTGATTTGCCTAAATCAAGAGATCCAAACCTATTGACCCCGTCAGTACCCACTCCCTGATTGAAAAGATCACAAGGTCTCTGGCAATTAAATAATAGGATTCTACTGGTGGTATAAGTGTGGCTCTCTCTGGTGCTCTGAGGAGTCAGAAAGTAATTTAAATTTTTTGAAAAATTTCATTGCACCTTAGAAAAGCAATGCATCTTCACCCAACTTACAAAACAAGCATCTTCTCCAAGTAATTTTGGTATGTTTTCAAATGTGAGACAATTCTAAAGTTTGTATAGCATATAAAACCAAAAATGTTATTCCATGTTGCAGAAACAGTCTACGTCGTTAATTTTTTTTTTTTCCTGTGGTCGGGGCTGGGTTTGAACCTGCCACCTCCAGCATATGGAGCCACAGGTATCATTGAGTGATTTTCTTTTTTTTAAATATATATGTATTTTATTTCAAATTGATATGAGAGTACAAACTTTTAGGTTACATTGTTCTCACTTCACAGGTAAATTCATGTTGTAGCTGAGCCCTTCCCTGGTGGCAGGCCTAAGGCCTCTTGTGCACCTAGGTGAGGTCACCCCAATTGCCTTCCCCTCACTCCCTTCCTGCTTGCTAGACTACACAGTACTTGTGTTTCATTGTTCACGTGGGCTGTGAAGAAAAGGGAATACTTCTACATTGGTGGTGGGATTGCAAACTAATACAACCCTTATGGAAAGATGTATGGAGAATTCCACCTAAAAGTTGACCAACCATTTAACTGTGCAATTCCATTACTAGGTGTCTTCCTAGGAGATACAAAATAATTTTACCACAAAGACATTTGTATCAGTGATTTTCCACCAGCATGCTGAGGGACCCTGGGGTGCCATGGGAGGATCTTAGGTGTGCAGCAAAAATTTTACTTTTTTTAATCTAATATTTTTTTATTTCAAAATATCTCAAAATACAGAAAAAGTTGGAAAATAGTATAATAAATATACATGGGCCTGCTATATTTTTCATTTTTTTGCTTCACATCTTCTGAAACAAAGCAATAAAAATATAGTTAAAGTTCCTTATGTATTCTTCCCCATCTCATTCCCTCCCTTCCTCCTCAGACATTAACCACTATCCTGAAATACATATTATCTCCATGACTATTTGTATACTTTTATAATATATGTAGTTATCTATAAACAACAGATAATATTTTTTATTTCTAAGCATATGACATCATAGCCTATATATCCTTTATCACCTGCTTTTTTCTACTCAACATTATATTTTTGAGATTTATCTATTTTTTAATGTTTATCATTATTTTATTATTTTTTAAGTTCAATATACAAATATCCATTGGAATTAAGGTTAACATGACAACATAAGATATGAAATACATAGAAATAATTCTTCAGAAACATACAGTTTTTCTATATGAAAAACTTCTAGTTGTTATTGAAAATATAAAAAGATACATGTCTGTATATATCACAAAATTGTTGTTAATGATTTTTTTTTTATTTGTCTAGGGGTTCCTTCTGTTATAACTTAAGTTATTGTCTTTCTACGGATATCAGTGTACCACATAGCAAATTCAATTTGCTCTTGGGGTTCAGAAAGATCATAGCAAATAGCTGGCCCACTCACTGGGGAGCACATATATCTGATATTGGGTGTTTTTATATATGCAAGTACCTTCAGGTTTTCCCGTATATTCATAATAAGAGTAAACCACTAATACAATTTTGAGAGTTTGTCTAGTTTGGGTTACCTTTTGGCTACATTTTTCACAACCTTCATAATGTCTTACACCTAAGATTAAAGAAAAAAGGTGAAAAAGTCCAAAGCAAAGAATCAGTAATCAGTCCCACGCCACTGCTGCTCATCCTCAAGCAGGGGTACTCAAACTTTTTAAACAGGGGTCAGTTCACTGCCCCTCAGACCATTGGAGAGCTGGACTGCAGCCCGGGAGGAGTCAGCTGCTAAGCAGGACAGGCAGCGGTGGCAAAAACACCCAGTAGGCCGGATAAATGTCCTGAGCAGGCCGCATGTGGCCCACGGGCCTAGTTTGAGGACCCTTGTGAGTTTCTGTCCTGAGCAGATCAGTCAGCTCCTGGGATGTGACTGGGGCAGAGCTGTAGTCTGTTTCTTCAGGGTGAGACAGTGGGGATGCTCTGGGTGTTATTGGAACGTCCACTCCCCATCACTGGCTGGTTTCACACCTGACTGACTATCCAGGCAGGGATGCCATTCACCTTCACTGCTGTTGGTGTGACGGGATAACTAAGGAGGGGCCTTGCCACCATGGTTTCAGCATGTTCAGGCTCCAATCTTTAATCCACACCTGGTTACCTGGAGAGTGGGGATGGACTCAGGGAAATAAACTAACAGGATATCTATCATGCACCCATTCTGAGATCTTTATTTTGTTATTTTTCCCAGTGACATTAGCTGGTTAGTAAGTTAGTATATTTTGTTCCTTTCAGTTCTCTCAGAGCCCCTGGTAAATTTCTTAAAATGGGAGGGGTCCTGTGATATAGTATTTTATAGGGTAACAAAAATATTTAAAGATTATTAGTTAAATTATTTTTGAAAACAGTTCAAATCACAATAGTATATTCTTTTCTTTAACCTTTTTTATTTATCATCATTATTTAAGTGTGCCACATGAGCTTATAGGTTCAAGGACTCCATAGATAAAATAGATTGGAAAACCTGGTTCTACATCACACCATTTACAGCTTTTCGACTCTGAAGTGTTATTAACTTAAGAACTTTTACACTTTTTTAATCCATTGAAGCTATTTTCTGTGGGTCTCAACATTTAAAGTAACGCATTTTCCAGTTTTCCCAAACTTGAATACACAGGCTTTTAACTTAATTTGCTGATTTCAATATAACTATTACTTAAGTTCACTGGTGTAGGGGTGGAAAGTGCATGATCCTTTTCCTCTCCATCTGAAGGGTCATGACAGCACACCGTAATAAAAATTAGGATAAGAAGAGAAAAGCATAACAATTCATTTGACCATAGTTAAAGTCACACCGGAACCATGAGAATGATGACCCACAGACAAAAGGAAAACTGTGGTCAGCCATGTGGCAATATGACTGGACTAAAAGCTCCCAGGCTGACAGTCAGGAATCCCAGTGAGGCCTCTCTGAGCTGCCCCTTCCTTCCAGTTACAGACAGCACAGTCTCTGGAATGAGGTGTTTATGACGGGCAATTAAACAAGGGAGGTCAGGAAACTTTCCTGGCCAGTTTTTACAAAGAAAAACAGGCAGAAGTTAGAATAATATTTTTAGGTTTTATGGCTGGATTTGGGGAAAATGGGTTGTTTTATATGACCCACCTTGGGGAAAAGGGTTCCTAACTTTTATGACTAGCCTTAGGGGAGAAGAAGGGGCCAGAGACCAAAGGACAGGAAAGGGTCAGAGAGAAAATGTGTTTTTGAGGCTGCTTCTGAGGCTTTCATTTTGAAGTTACAATGTTCAGAGCCCCCACACGAGGATGTTCTTTGTTCCCCATGATAAAAATTCACAAATTATGAAGACATCGCATAATTTATTTATTTATTTTGAGACAGAGTCTCAAGTTGTTACCCTGGATAGAGTGCTGTGAAATCATAGCTCACAGTAACCTCCAACTCTTGGGGCTCAAGCTATCCTGTTGCCTCAATTTCTCTATTTTTAGTAGAAATGTGGTCACTCTTTTGCTCAGGCTGGTATCAAACTCGTGAGCTCAAGCTATACTCACCTCGGCCTCCCAGAGTGCTAGGATTATAAGCATAAGCCACCGCACCCAGCCAGATCTTGTATAATTTTTTTGCTTTGAGATCTTCATAAAAAGATATTCAAATGATACTTAGAAAATTTAAATGTTATATAAAACATTTCAAAACAATATTTACTCAGAAGACTTTGCAAATTTGGTATTTGAAATAATTTTTAAAATTTATGATCCAGGCATATGGATTTTTTTTATACTTAAATATTACAAACTTACGTGGAATTGCCAACGGTTTACAAATACAGACATTTCTATATTCCAAATAGCAAGATGAGAATATAGGAAATTTGATGAGTCTCACTGTCTTGTGTCCACAATCTTGAGTTAGTAGGAACTTCTCTTCTTACTCAAAGTTGGACTGTCATTTAATAAAGTTTTCTTGGCTGTACACATGAATTACGAACTATAGTGATATTCCTTATCAGAATAAGAGTCAAATAGCTCCTATGCTGATTCTGTGACCTACGTCTTAGACTCCAAGGAGCATATGTTTTAAGTATAATGGATCAGGATTGCCAAGGATCTAACACTACCCAGGTCTAACCTGATATGGAGGACAAAGAATAATCTATTACCTGGTAGCTTGGAAATATATACTGTGGTTCCTGAATTCTATTTCACTTGTACAGCATCAAAATCTCTGTGATTCTTAGTACTCAGGCGTGATCTCAGTATACAATCGTCAACTGTCCAGCATTGTCATCTCGGAATGTACAAGACCACCTAGCAACACTCATCTTCATTCTGCCACATACGGCAATAAAATCTTTAAGAAGCATTTACAATGTTTTTCAGAATTTCAAACTTAACGAGTGCCTGAGGTTATTTACTTAACATGAAGACCATTTCAACATTGAATTGTTTTCTTTAACGGTTGTTTTGCCTTATGAAGGAGTTTTATTTTGTGAAGACATTGGACAGTTTTGATAGCGATATTAGAAGTAAAATACGTGTTTCTGAACCGTGCAACTGTGTGAGAAAATAACATATGAAAATAGACATAGGTGTGTGACCTGAGACGATTATTAACAGACAAAATGGAGAAAATGTTTCAAATCTCAAGTAGATTCTAGAAAGAGACTTAAACAATTTTATTTGTTTATGGACAGCAAACATAACATAGTTAAAATTGTATTCTTCTGGGTGGGCACAGTGGCTCACACCTGTAATCTTAGCACTCTGGGAGGCCAAGATGGGCAGATCAGTTGAGTTTAGGAGTTCAACACCAGCCTGAGCAATAGCAAGACCCATCTCTACTAAAAACAGAAAAATCTGCTGGGTCTTGTGGCTGGCACCTACAGTTCTGGCTGCTAGGGAGGCTGAGATAAGAGGATCTCTTGAGCCCAAGAGATTGAAGTTTCTGTGAGTTAGGACTCCACGCCACTGTAACCAGGGTAACAGAGTGAGACTTTGTCTCAAAAATAAATAAATAAATGAATGAATAGATGAATAAATAAATAGTTCTTCTGAGAGATAGTTGAAGAGATTTATTGTACACATTTTTGGGAAAGTGGCCTTCAAAAAGCAAACAAGGAACTATAAAAGTCACTGTGTTAGATTTGGTTGACTCACCTGGGTGATTCGATGGTTTTATTTTTCAGTAGGCACAGCAATCCTAGAGAGCAGAACTTAGACACTCCTGCAACGCTGGCCTGCAGTTCACGACAGCTGGGTGCTTCTCTGCTCTCCATTTCACCACTGTGCTAATATTCCTGGCAATCCTGTGTCTACCATCTGTGCAACCCATTACAAAAATGAAAATGGAAGGTTAGACATTTTAAATGTAAATATTAAAAAGCTATAAGTCAAGATGAAAACCAGTTAAATGAAACATATTTTATCTTCCTGCTTTGACATGAATACCCTTCGTGATGTTCTGGAAGAGCAGTTTTGAATTTAGAATTTTCAGTCTTTTTTTTTTTTTTTACATAGTCTAAATCTGTGGCCCTTAGCTCATAGTGACCTTAACTCCTGGGCTCAAGCAATCCTCTTCCCTCAGCCCCCTGAGTAGCTGGGAATACAGGCATTGCCATAAGGCCTAGCTAGTTTTTCTATTTTTAGTAGAGATAGGATCTCACTCTTGCTCAGACTAGTCTCAAATTCTTGAGCTCCGGTGATCCACCCAACTCTGCCTACCAGAGTGGTAGGATGAAAGGCATGAGCCACAGTGGCCAGCCCTAGAATTGAAAGTCTTTGGGGGTTCTGTCCAGAAAGAGCAGCTCTGGGCTCCTCAACATGTTTCAACTTCTGTGTTTAATAGCTGCTTACCTGCTCTCGCCTGTTCACGCTAGCAGCCTCCTTTATTCACAATCATGCATTGAACACCCCATTCTGAGGGCCAAATTCTACCTCCATCTTCTGCATAGCTCTAGGTCAAACCTTGGATTTGTGTGTACGCACACTAGTAAAGCCTCTGCCTTCTCAAGCTCCAATGCAGGTCAGAGAGACGTGCAGGTCCTAGGCTTGGGCTCAGAAGTGTCAGGGTAGGAAATTCTAGGGTCCCACCATCCAGAATGCCATTTAGAAAGCAGACCACTTATTCCAAATGAGCACACAGTGTTGTCTCTGTTGTCTCTGAAAACTCTTTACTCTGTGGAAAGATTCAAAGCTGGCAGGAAATGGGACAAAACCCTCTAAAATTGGAGTGTAGGGCAGGGATCCCAGTGACTTGATTTAAGGTCAGAAATCTGTGGAATGTTCATCTGTTTAAAATTTCTTTTGAAATATTTATATCTATATAATATAGAATATTACTGAAAATAATTTTTAAGATATTTTTAATCGCAGGAAATAACTATGTCATATAGTTAAAATCCAAAGTTTCTGCTTTGGCTCATCAAAAATTCAATTCAGCATTTTCCTGCTCTACCTTACCTGAGAGTTTTTACTGAGTATTCTGTCCATTTGGCACCACCTCATCTACACAACTAGCTGTACTTGCACTGCATATTGAAAAGTGGTGGTGATCAGTCTATGAATTTTGGGCATCCTTACTTAAAATTAAAAGTCCTACACTTATTCCCTATGTGACCTTGAATTAGTTGGTTAACTTTAAACCTCATTCTGCACTGGTGGTATCATAATAATAATAGTAAAATCAATTATTGTTTTTATTAATAACAAAACAAAACATACTCATTATATATAAGATACATTGTTTATGTATCTTATTTATGACATACTCATAATGTGATAAATAAGGTAATAAATGTGAGGCTTATGGTAAAGTGCTCTAAGTATTTTAAACACTCAGTAAATTATTGTTATCTTTCTCCTTTACATCATTAATGTTGTGGTCCTCTTTATCATTATCATCTAAGGATGATGTTAAGTAGGAAGTAATGTGTAGTAATTATAAATTTGATACAGTTCCCTAGACTTCACATTATAAAAGTCATGACTCTAGTTATTGTCAAAAGTATTAGATCAGAAATATTTTTCAGTGTTTGTTTTTAATATTTGATAAAGGTGTCTGATGGGATATTCAAACTAAATATGTTATAGACCAGTCACTAAAGTCAAGAATGATGGCGATGAAAAAACTTTACAGAAAGACATGGTTTTTTTTTCCTAAAAAATCTCTAGTGCAATTCGGTGTTTCAATTTCTATTATTAGATAGTTCTGGTTAAACTTCAAGCTTTGTATAATGTACATAGATGGATCATTCCCAGTGAATCCCCGGCCAGTAGATCAGTACCTTTAACACTTTGTACCTTACTAACATAAGAAATCAGTGTGAAGTGGAAATGAAGACTTTATAATGAGTTAGCTTGTAATTAAATATTAACTCCGTTACTTATTAGCTCTGAGCTAGTCACTATTTTTTACCTGAAGAAATAGGAAATAAATCAGTCCTAGAATTTTGATGATAGTAACATAATCCAACCTAGTGGTGTACTGGTAAGTGTTCGCAATGGCGTGAGGCACAGTGGACTGAAGTGCACTGTTTGCCACCTTCTATGAGGCACAGATTCCTAACAGGGCTCCTTTGAAGCTAACAACATGCCGCCAATTGTCTATCAGAATACTTGACAATTTAACAATCAGCTCCAGTGGCCAGTGGAGTCAGTCTGCTCAACCACAGGGCTGGTCTAACCCTTCCATAGCACAAGCGATTTCATCTACATTGGCAAAATGTATATTCTAATAAATTATAATAAATGCACAATGCAATATATGTGTGGCTATCTCTGTGACACATAGGAGAAAGTATGTTCTAAAGTATAAAATATTGGGCACACTTTAGTTACCAGTGAATGCTTATCAATAATTATACCGTTACATGATTTCTTACACTACATTGTTCCAAAAACAAAGTTTTAAAAACAACACATGTATTCACGTTTATTCATTTGCATTTTAAACATTACAATTTACCTTAAAATTTTAAGTAAAAAGAATAAAGCAAATAGTTTATGGTAAGGACATATTTGTTATTTCTTTAAAAGTTCATGATAAACTTTGTGAGGCTTTTAAATAGAGTTGTTGAAACAGCTTTCTTTTTTATAACATGGAGAAAGTAACTTTATATACATTCTTTAACAGAGCAAGGGACTTGAAATATTAATGTTCACAGATAAACATACACGATCTTGGACTTACTGGGACAGAATTTAAAGTGGTGTCTTGCTTAAAAAACTCATCTGATTTTGGATTTTCAGATGGAAAGTGAAAGTGGTTTAGCCCCTCTCTTAGGATTAGCAAATGTGAAATTGCTTTTCTATTCAGCTTAGCTGCAACCATCAGCTGGAATACTAGAAAAATCACAGCTCTACTCTAAGCAAGCCCAGAAGATGCTGCCTGGACGTGAGCATCAGGTTGTAACCAAGAATGTAGAGACAGCAAAATTTACACCAGGGCAAAATCGGTACTGACAGCTTAGCACAAAAAGGTTTGCCTTACACTTCTAATGAATTTATTACAATCCAACTTATTTGATTTAATGAAGCATCCAAGATTCTTTTTTTTTTTATTGTTCTCATTTCTCCTAGCTAAATTTGGCTTTTTTGGAGGTAGAAACATCTAAGGTGGCATTGATTGTGTTTGCAGATTCAGAAAGAATGACCTAAACCAAAGAAAGATATCATTTTCATTCAGATGTCTTAGATTTCTTCAAGATGGGTGTCTGCTTAAAAAATTCAGCATGTGACTTAAAAGAAAATATCACTATAGAATTAAATTGTGTAGACATTCACAGCAAAATACAAACATCAGCTTATATATCTAACCATACTGATTAACACATATGCACATAAATATATATTATACAGTATACAATTTTAGCATGAATTTTTCATGAATAATTTTATTCAGTAAACATTTGATGAGTAGTCAGAATTTTCAAAACAATGTTCTAGGAGCTAAATGGAAAATAAAGGTGACTAAAACACACAGGACTAAAAAATAAGATTTTATTTTCTAGTAGAGAAGACTGGCACATGAGATTGATATATAAGATGGTCAGAAGGAGAGGAAGAGCAGAGCGTAAAAGACCGGAATGAAATCCAAGTTACAAGGAATTTATTTAAAATCCTTACTCAGCAGTAATGGGGGAACAATTTTTACTGGGTCTGGTAAGGGTAAAATAGAAAATTCATGCTTAAATCCTTTTCAGAAAGACTCTTCCTGACACATGGGTAAGATACAACATCATCAGTTATGTGGCTAGACAAAGAAAAGATAAAGGTTTTTGAAGGGAATTTTCTAATACTTATCAGTTCTTAAAATGTGCATAATTTTTGGCATAACAAATTCACTCATAGGAACTACCTTCCCCTACCTCCCCAGCTAGGAAAAAATATATGTATTTTTTTGAAAATTCTTGAAAGAACATTGCTACAATTTGCTAAAATTAGAAATCACCTACCTAACTTTCCAAGAAAGG
Organism: Galagoides demidoff; assembly: GCA_963574575.1. Lineage (NCBI taxonomy): Eukaryota > Metazoa > Chordata > Mammalia > Primates > Galagidae > Galagoides > Galagoides demidoff. The sequence continues at coordinate 6,822 of CAUYQV010157976.1, read as the reverse complement.
AAAATTCTTAAATGACATAAATTACAACTACACCATTGGATAGCAGGAAAAATAGCAATGATTTTGTTTAGAAATTTACTCAGTAATGGAAATAAAAGGGTCACAGTAGTTTATCCTGATGGAATAGTGTCTGATGCAAATATTTTGTATCAGCATATGTTGCTCTTCTAAACAATCCTCTGATATGCTCATCGCTGATGGATATTAATTATAACATGCATGCATCTGTGGTTAGCGACTCATGGATAATATTTCACAACGTGTATCTATTTTTGTAACCAGTCAGCTCCTATAATGATATGGGTTATGCGTGATTTCAAAATCAAACACAAATCATTTACAGGTACTTGCCAAATGGTGATAGTTTTTTCCTACTTCTGGCACAACTATGAGGGTGAGAGATACCAGAGCCTGCCCTCATTTAGATTAGACTTCCCCTGTGGTGAGTTGATTAGTCAGAATTGCACACCATGGGAAGAAAGAAGCCTTAGGTAAGCATTATGTCATATTTCTTGTTTAAATTGTTAGAATTTCCAGGTATTGAGTAAACTGTAGCTAAAGTTGTTGGTTATCTCTTCTATTCTCCTAAAACAAAATCTTTCTCGGAAGTTTTCCCTTCAATTTTGCACCTTTTTATGTTCTCCAAAGCTTATTTTTTCTTTCCTGTTAGTTGATTAAGCACCTTAAATCTTAGAGTTGCTTTTGTAAAGGGCAGAAGAATATAAAGCAGCAAGACTTAGCAACGTAATTGATAAACGCATTATTATTTATTGCTGCAAATGATATTTGCAACATACGCAGTGGGTTTTCCTTTTCCATCCATTCCACTGTTAATGGATGTTTCTGTAACCCCTAGAACTTCCCTTTAAGCAAACTTACTTGTCTGTACAAATAGCCCTTTGGATCTCAGACAATTGCACATCTGACTTTCTTTAAACATCATACATTTGTCACTAGAAACTAAACAAATACGTTTATCTGGCATAAGTATAAAACAGTGTCCCAAAGAAAATATTTGTTGGTCTTGATAAGTTCATTGTCACTCTGTAGATGTTTGTGTACTTCCAAAACCTGTCCAAACACATGTTTAGAGACATAGATGATCTCAGGTTTTTTACCAGAAAAATTTTAACATGAATTGTCAATGAAATTTAATATTTTGAGTTTTATTCAGACACACTATGACACTGACCAGTAAAGTTGAGTATTGCTGACCTACCATCAATGCAAGGCATCTACTATTACTGTTGAAAATATTCTTCTGAAGTTTTCCAAAATACTACATTCACCAAAATGCTTTCAATAGCTCCTGGGCATGGGTGGAAGTTTTCCTTTCCTTTTACATGTTTTTATCAACCCAACTGTTCTTCATTTTATATCAGACAGAAAAAATAGGACTCAAGGGTCATCCCCTTTGTACCTGCTGGCAGAGGAGTGTGGGTGGGGCCGGAGACAGTCAGAAGTTAGCAGGTTTCTTCCAAATTAATACGTGGTACATCCTGAACAACCTTCTCACATTTAATCCAATTCCCTTTGTGCCAATTCCCTTCTAAGTAGGCATCTCTAATAATACATTTAGAACAGGACAATAATTTTATCAAATAATTGCTACTAATTAGAAGGTCCTTGGTATACATAGTTCTTCTAATTCTTCCCTTCAATAATTTCTGCTTTTCTTTTTGGTCTCTTAGGTGACCCCATTAGCAGCATAGTGAGAACACACAGTTAGGAGTCTTGTTCAGCCAAATTAATTAATTGCTATTTCCCTCTGGGAGGAAATTAACTGTTTAGATAAATATAATAATCGGGTGTTTGTTTCTGTTTATTGTACTCATACTCTGAATGTCTTGGCACAGTTATACCTTTCTTCAAAAACCCTCTTTTAAAAATATTCTTTCAGATTTTCACTCAGCTTTTGAAAACACCAATAATTTCCTCATTTATGAAAAACCATTCCTGATATACTTCTCCAAATTTACTATCGGCTTTCCAGCTGCCCTCCCTTTCCGCCTCTGAAGTAATTTTGGGAGAATGTTGGTCTCAGAGTTATTCTGGATGTGTCATTCATTCAAAGCAGGACATGGCTCCACATCTCCTGTTTCTCAGAGTCCAGTGACTGATATGACAGGGATGACCCCTCAATGATACCCTGAAGGGAAATCATGTCACAGGAGCTGCACTAAAGGCACAGGGTATGCCAAGGTGGACATGGCCTGACACCCAGCCTCTGCGGGAAGAAACCATAAATAGATGTGAAAAATCTGTTAATAGGGGAAGCAGCTTTTTTCATAGTAGCACAACTAAATAGGTATGTGGACGGGTGTAGGATCTGAGCTCAAAATACAATGAAGGGTGAGAGATATAATGGTATGTTGAAGAAATGGTGAAGTTTGGCTAAAATATTTACACTTGGCACATAAGTGTGTACAATAAATCAGAGATACACTAAAGATACAGGATGTGTATGAGCTCAGATCTGTGACTTGGGAACAGTAACTGAAAACCTAATTGTTTTTGGCAAAATGAAGATAGAGTCTCCTGAATAACTACCACATTTGCATCTTCATTGCGTCATTCAAACACATTTTTAAAACCTATTTATTAGTTTCCTAATCTGAAAAATTATATGGCATTATCATGCCATATAAATGAATCGGACATTATACTATCATTCACAATACAGAAGAAAGTATAAGAAAATACTTTATTTTTTATACTTTATATATGCCATATATATATTTTATTTGAGGGATTCTAGGTTAATCTGCTATTACCAAAGTCAATTTTCAAAGTTGGCTATTGATAAAAGTAGACTACAAATGATCTAATTTTTTTCTAGGGAAGGATCCCATTGAGCTCTCTCATTGTCCTTGGCTGCATTTGAGTTATCTATTTGAATGGTTTTTCAGGAGAGGAGTAGTCTACCAATGTGTCGCTCACTTTTCTGTTACCTTAGTGTATTCATTTATCTGATCAGAGTTTTGCATAAAAGTAATTTGAGCCAAGTAGAAATTGAAATTGTAATAACAGTAAGATGCCAAAAATCATTAGAATCATTGAGTCAGAATCAGAAAGATGGTAGAGACATTGGCATGAAAGTGGTAGAAGACTAGTTAAAGGACAGGTAAATGAAACTCAGAAAAAGTATGTCACTGAAGGAGGAAGGAAGAAGCTCCTGAAATTATTAAACCAATACACGTACAGTGTTGCTTCCTATTGGTTCTACCCAGGACCAATGCCCACTCTGCATGTCCTGGCACCTGTTCTGACTGGTCGGTGTCCACATGATGTCCACTGCTAAATATTCTATTTCTACTTAAAACTCAACGTGGCATCTGTGGTTCATATGGTACCTCCTATTAAATATCCCGATTTTATTCCAGATTCAGACTTAAATTCTTCACATAAAAAACAAAACATTAAAGTCATATAAAGGGCTGTGTTTTGGTCTGACAAGTCACGTTTGCTTTTCTCCTTGACATCCTCATTTGACTAGAAGATGCTATAAAGATCGCTACAGTAACTGGCTTTAGGGTCGGAGTCTGTCTGGTCTTTGCTTTCTGGAGTCTGTCTCATTTCCCCATTTCACAGTTTGCTGAAGCCCTTTGTGGTCACTGAGTCTCATCCATCTTATTTTGAGTTGACTTTGTGAATCACACATTTAGAGTAGGCACTTAGGATAAGTGGAATCTGGGAACAAAGGTGTCACACTGTATAGGCATGTGGCACCTCAAAGCAGATTTGATAAAAATGAAAGGAGACAACTTTGGATGTCATAGATATGATGACTATAGCATGTTCTGTGACCTTGCAAAGAAAATGTTCGCCTTTTCTTTTGCATTACAGATAGTGTTCCTCTATAGTTTCAGAATGTTACATTTTTAATGGATTGACACACATAAGCATCATTTAAAATATATTTGGTGTCATGTGTATGTTTGAGGTTAAATTTCCCCAGAGATCATCACCTCTGTTCCCTCATATTTTTGCAAACTTTAGCTTCCATCTCTATTATAAGTATATTATTCCCCTTTCATCTCTGACTTCTGTAATTGCTGACTGCATCTCTTTGGTTTTATATTTTATACTTAGCACTTATTTGAGGCTTTTAATCTTCAAAGCTTCTGGAGAACATTACCTAATTAATTTTTCCCACAGTCTTGTAAAAAAGTCATTATTAGAACTTCTTCTTTTTACATGTGAGAAAAATAAGACAGAGGTTAAGTGGCTTACCAAAAATCACACAGAAAGGGAGCTGCATTCTGTACTGAGATGCTTATGCTCACCCTACCTGATCACAGCGCTCCTGTGTCGTCTTCTGTCTGGTGTCCATTAGTATAATTCATTTAATTTAATATTGCAAATTATTTCTTTATATTTTAGTCTCTCTTAGTAAACAGTGAATTTCTCTCTGTTAATAATAGTTTCTCTGTTAATTATGTATTTTCCAGTCTCTCTGCACTAGTTTTTGGCCTATTTTATTTTTATGTTTATTTTTAATTTTATAAGCCTTTTATAACATCTTCCATGTTCTTTTTAACCTGTTCACAATTTTACTTTAGTGTAAGACTTAATTTGCTAAGCTACTATTGTAATGGAACAAGCAACAACTTTAAAAATCACAATTCAGATCGAATACTCTTCCATTTGCTCTATGTAAGTTGGTAAAATAAATTAATGCCTCTAATCTATGATATCTTTATCTACATATAAGAAAAGTAGAACTTACATTTTACTGGACTGGTACAAAATGAAATAGATAACACACGTGAAGTGCCTAGCATAGTGCCTACACAGAATTGTTTCAATTCTTCTCTATTTTTTGTATCTATTATTTTTCTAAATTAAGGTGTATTTTGCATTCATTTTAAAACTAAGATCTTAAATGTATAGTTTTATAGGTTTTGACAAATGTGATTTTCTGGCTCAAGATAAATGTTTTTGTTTATCAAGCCAAAATACCTAGGAATAGATTTGCTGACTCATAAAATAAGTAATGTTTAACTTTGAGAGACACTACCTATTAGTGTTCCATAGGGGTTACACCATTTTAAACAGCCTTCAGCAATGTATAATTTTTTTTTGTTCCACATTATTCTCAGTACTGGGTTATAAAAGTGATATTAAATTTTACTCACTTAATTGAGTGTATAGTGGAAGTCCATTGTGGCTTCCTTTTTCATTTCTCTGAAGACTCATAATGTTCTTTTTCTGGGGGAGTACTATTTGTTTATCTTTAGCAATATTATTATTTCTCAGTAAATTCTTCTTTGCGCTTCCAGAGGTTAATAGATTAGAATTTTTAAATTAATTGTTAAATTTTAATTTTATAAAGGTTATCACAAAAGGAGTGTTTTCCTATCAAAAAGAAAAAACATGTGGTCAACTGCACTACTTTAACTCTTGGCGTTCCCAGTACAAAATTGGTAAGAATTATTGATTGCCTCTTTTGTAATAGAACAAATACTGGATTATCTTCTGTATCTGGAACAATCTTCAGATTTTAAAGGGTTTGAAGGCAAGCATTTGTTGGAAATGGAAAATAAGAGGAAGAATTAACACAGAACTATGATTTTCTTCATTGTCATAGAGAATTTTGGAGAGCAAGCCCATCAAAAATGGGGAATCTAGTTTATGTTAATTCAAACTATATAGATTAAATAGTTTAAGGAATAATGACTTAGGGAATCAAATCTTGAGTCTGCTTATTAGAAGGCGATTGTCTGAAGATAGATGTCAGAGAGGGAAAAAAAGATAAAAAAACACACAACTTAGGTTCAAGATCTCCCCCAGATGAAATTATCAGCATATATATTATGTTTTCTTAAACTTTTCATTACCTAGCATGTCTTTCCTCTGACCAGTAGATATGTAACGTAAAAAAATATTTATGATTTTACTCAGTGTGACTACAAAACAAAGTGCACTTCAAATGTTTTCCTTTAATACAGTTACTTCAACCTTCCCTTTCTGCTTGTGATATATCGTTAATTCTAGAAAATACTAAAATATGAGTTTTTAAAAACAGGATGAAAGTATATAAGTCATAAAGGAACGTTCTGCAATGGTATATAGCTGAGTGCACGTGGGTTTGTTATCGGGCTGATAGCAGCACACATAATAGTCAATCAAGCTGCCAGTCTTCGCTAGCTAAACCACTGAACCAACTGTGCTATTGGTGATATTATTGATTTCTCAATTAGTAGCTGTAAAGAATGAGAAAAAAAAAATTTCCCCAGGCTAATTAGTCATTTTATCCTGTGACTTGAGAAGCATGTGTCATAAAAGCTACGTGCCTTTCTGAATGGATAGTCAGTGGATAAAAAGAAAGAAAAATAGATAGACAGAGAGATGATAGATTGACGGATACAGACAGAAAGAATAAAATGAAAAGAAAATTTCACAATGGGGATTGTTCTTTCATATTTAGATTCTTAACTTAATATAGAAAGATGACATTAACTGATTCTCTAATATATCCTGAGCATTCATAATATTTTAGACACTGCTCAAAACTGACTTGACAGTAGGAGATTAATCGGATGTAATCGATGCTTGAATGTACAGATTTTTTGTTTTGGCTTCAGATTAAGGATGTGTTTGTGTGTGTGTGTGTGTGTGTTTGTGTATGTTGTCCTTGACAACAGTCAAAGCAAGGAATGCAACTGCAAGACAAAAGCTTTGGGAAATCACAGTTGTGTAATACAACTGTAAATTATATTGTTGATTAAGGTTAGAACAAGGTTAAATTTTTAATAATATTCTATCATTCTTCAGATTTCCCCGGAAAAAACTATAAGAAAGAAATGATGGGCTCAACGC
>CAUYQV010157975.1:0-12326 GCA_963574575.1 Galagoides demidoff | reverse complement strand
AAAATAGCTAGGCATTGTGACGGATGCCTATAGTCCTAGCTACCCAGGAGGTTGAGGCAAGAGAATCGCCTAAGCCCAAAAGCTGGAGGTTGCTGTGAGCTATGACACTACAGCACTCTACTGAGGGTGACAAAGTGAGACTCTTGTCTCTAAAAAAAGGAAAAAAAAAAAACCCTCACATAGTGCTTGTTTTGGTAGCACCTATACTAATATTGGAACGATAGAAATTAGTATAGCCCCTTTGCAAGAATGACACAAATTCACGAAGTGTTCTGTGTTTAACAGCCGAAAAAACCTCATATACCCTTCACCCAGATTTATCTATCTGCTAACATTTACCATATTTGCTTTATCATTCTCTTGGAAGTTGATATTACTTCTTTTTTTTTTTTTTGGTAGAGACAGAGTCTCTCACTTCATTGCCCTCGGTAGAGTGCCGTGGTGTCACACAGCTCACAGCAACCTCCAACTCCTGGGCTTAGGCGATTCTCTTGCCTCAGCCTCCTGAGTAGCTGGGACTATAAGCACCCTGCCATAATGTTACTTCTTAACCATGTGAAAATAAGTTGCCGACTGGCAGTACCTGTGGCTTAGTGAGTAGGGCGCTGGCCCCATATACCAAGCATGGCAAGTTCAAATCCAGCCCGGGCCAAACTGCAACAACAACAACAAAAAAATGGCTGGGCTGGGCTTCGTGGCAGGCGTCTGTAGTCCAAGCTGCTCAGGAGGCTGAGGCAAGGGAATCGCCTAAGCCCAGCAAGTGGAGGTTGCTGTGAGCTGTGTAACACCACTACACTCTACCAAGGTTGATAAAGTAAGACTCTGTATCTACAAAATAAGTTGCAGATAATGTATACCTTTGCCCCTAAGCCTTCAGTGTGCATTTCCTAAAATCAAGGTATTCTCTTACATAAGTACAATATATATAATTATTAAAACCAAGAAATGAAACATTGATACAGTATCACCTGACTATAATTCACATTCCAATTTTGCCATCCTAGAAATTTTCATAAAGCACTTTATTTTGTAGCCTAGCATCTAATCTAGGATCACACACTGCATTTAATTTCTCATATTTATTTTTTTTGATCTGGGATATTTCCTCCGCCTTTATCTTTTATGACACATTTTTGCAATATTAAGGCCAATAATTTTGCAGAATATCTCTCAATTTGGATTTGTCTGATGTTTCCTCATTACTCAGGTTTTGTATCTTTGGCAGGAGTGCTTCAGAAATGATGTGTTTCTTGGTGATGTTCACTTTGATTACTTGGTTAAGATGGCATCTCCTAGGTTCCTCCACTGAAAGTTCCAATTTTTTCTTTGTAATTAATTAATATTCTAAGACTATATAAATAAATGGGTTTTTTTTGTTTTTTTGGTTTTTTTTTTTGAGATGGATCCTCAAGCTATCCCCCTGGGCAGAGTGCCATGACATCACAGCTCACAGCAACCTCCAACTCCTGGGCTCAAGCGAGTCTCCTGCCTCAGCCTCCCAAGTAGCTGGGACTACAGGTGCCCACCGCAACGCCCGGCCATTTTTTGGTTGCAGCCATCATTGTTGTTTGGTGGGCCCGGGCTGGGGATTCGAACCCACCACCTTAGGTGTTTGTGGCTGGCGCCAAGCCAAGTGTTCTTTTTTTTTGAGACAGAGTCTATGTCACCCTGGGTAGAGTGCCGTGGCGTCGCAACTCACAGCAACCTCCAACTCTTGGGCTTAAGCAGTTCTCTAAACTCAGCCTCCCAAGTAGCTGGGACTACAGGTGCCTGCCACAATGCCTGGCTATTTTTTGGTTGTAGTTGTCGTTGTTTGGCAGGCCCAGGCTGGATTTGAACCTGCCAGCTCTAGTATATGTGGCTGGCGCCTTAGCCACTTGAGCTGTAGGTGCCACCACAATAGGTTCTATTTTTGTTTATTTTTTTTTTTTGAGACAGAGTCTCACTATGTTGCCCTTGGTTTGAGCAAACTCAAACTCCTGGGCTTAAGTGATTCTCTTGCCTCAGCCTTCCAGTAGCTGGGACTACAGGTGCCCACCACAACACCTGACTATTTTTTGTTGCAGCTGTCATTGTTGTTTAGCTGGCCCAGGCCGGGTTCAAACCCACCAGCCTCAGTATATGTGGCAGGCATCGTAACCACTGTGCTACGGGCACCAAGCCTATTCAATAGGTTATAGTCCTCACATTTAACCGGGAGGAACCCCTAGTTCCTATGTTTTCTTTTTTTGTGCTATAATTCACATTCGACTAAGCTCAGCCTCTTAAAGTGCAATTCACTGGTTTTTAGTATATTTACAGAGTTGTAGACATGCAACTACCTATTTTCAGATCATTTCCATCACCCTGCAAAGAAGCCTCCCCTCTCAGCCCCTGGCAACTAAAAATTTCTGTCTCTATAGACTTGCTTATTCTGGACACTGTGTAAATGGAATGACACAATATGTGGCCTTTTGTGACTGTCTCATTACACATTTTTATGGTTCATCCATGATAAAGGAGTCAGTATTTCATTCCTTTCTATGGCTGAAAGAAATTCCATTGTATGTATGTACTACATTTTGTTTATCTGTAGTCAATAGACATTTGAGTTGTTTCTACCTTTTCGCTTTTATGAATAATGCTACTATGAATATTCACTTAAAAGTTTTTATGTGGGCATCTGTTTTCATTTTTCTTGAGTATATACCTAGGAGTGGAACTGCTGGATCATATAGTAACTGCATAGTTAAACACATCAAATTTGATATATCATACAGCATACGAGCTAAAGTACTTAACCCACAGTAAGTGCCAAATCATCTTCATTTCATAGCACCTTCAGTTTTACAGGTTAGGAAATGAAGGCTTGTCCCCCTTGACCAGTGTCAAACATTACTCAGTTAAAAGTGGTAGGACCTAGAATAGAAGCGAGGTATTTGACTCCAGAGTTTAGGGCTGCCTCCTGGGCTGTGGGGCTGGCATTCAGAATAGAAGACACAGGGGGCGGTGCCTGTGGCTCAAGGAGTAGGGCCCCGGCCCCATATGCCAGAGGTGGCGGGTTCAAACCCAGCCCCAGCCAAAACTGAAAAAAAAAAAAAAAAAAATAGAAGACACAGACCCAGATCCACTGCTGAAGCAAGTGCTCAGGTCTGCCTCCTCTGTGTCCTAAGTCATTCCATTTCTCTGCAGCCCTCCAGGGGACCCCTCTCTCAGCCACCCTCTCCCTGGTGATGTCACAGTGCTGCCGGAAAATAAAAGACACTGTGCAGAAATTGGCTTCAGACCACAAGGACATTCATAGCAGCGTGTCGCGAGTAGGCAAAGCCATTGACAGGGTGAGCATGTGGACGAACCCAGGCCCAGGGACAGGAGTACCTTGGAGCTGGTATGTATAAAAAGACTCAGCAGGAGAGCAAGTGAGGGTGCCCGTGTCACAGGGCCCTGTCTCTCCTCTTGCCAGAACTTTGACTCTGAAATTTGCGGTGTAGTCTCCGATGCAGTGTGGGACTCACGGGAGAAGCAGCAGCAGATCCTGCAGATGGCCATCGTGGAGCACCTGTACCAGCAGGGAATGCTCAGTGTTGCTGAGGAGCTGTGCCAGGTACAAACCAGGCAGGATGGACTTGGGAGGACCTGCCTACTCTTTTTACCTAGCAGATTTTCTAATATGAAGTTCCTGCCATTCTTTTTTTTTTTTTTTTTTGAGACAGAGTCTCAAGCTGTTGCCCTGGGTAGAATGCCATGATGTCACAGCTCAAGAGTTAAACTCTTGGGCTTAAGCAATTCTCTTGCCTCAGCCTCCCGAGTAGCTAGGACTACAGGTGTCCCCCATAACACCCAGCTATTTTTTGGTTGTAGTTGTCATTGTTGTTTTGGCAGGCCCAGGCTGAATTCAAACCCACCAGCTCCAGTGTATGTCACTGGTACCCTAGCCACTTGAGCTATAGGCGCCCAGCCTAAGTCCCTGCCATTCTTTAAATAAATTTATTTCAGAAAGGAAATCAATGCCCCTGCTAGAAGTAAAAAGTAGCTCCAAGAACATACATGATGAAAAGTGAAGTTACTCATTTCTAGTTAGAGGTGGTTGCCAGCTAGGGTTTGAGCTGAAGTAGTACTTGCTAGGTATTAAATACATAGTGGCAGTAAAAGTAAAGGAGACTTTCCCTAATGTAATTAGGATGATCAAAAAGGAACAATTTTCTCACTGTGCCACTGAGCAGGAGCCTGAGGACTGTCTCCAGTGCTCTGTGGTGGGGTGGTTTGCAGTCTGCACTCCAAGGAACTGAGATGGGACTAAGGGGCCAAGTGGCTGGCAGGAGACCACAGCTCCTCACACAAAGCCTGGCACTCTCCAGCCTGTCTTTGGTGGGTGAGTTTTCACATGCATAACAGAATTTTAGAAACACTATCTCTAGTGGTGAGATCTCTCTCTCTTTCCTTATAGGAATCAACACTGGATGTGGACCTGGATTTCAAGCAGCCTTTCCTAGAGTTGAATCGAATCCTAGAAGCTCTGCATGAACAAGACCTGGGGCCTGCGTTGGAGTAAGCAGCCCCTTAGGTGGGCCAGCGGTGCTCTGCTCTCACCTCCCAGCGCACAGGGCTTGTCTATGGTCTTCAGTTTCCCCAGATGTACCTGATGTACCTTCAGCCCTGACCCAAGTGCCTGATACAGGCCTTGGGGCCCTCCTCAGCCCCCACTAGCTCCACACTAAACTGGCCCTTTTCTTCCCAGATGGGCTGTCTCCCACCGGCAGCACCTACTGGAACTCAACAGCTCCCTGGAGTTCAAGCTGCATCGATTGCACTTCATCCGCCTTCTGGCAGGTGGACCAGAGAAACAGCTGGAGGCTCTCAGCTATGCCCGGCACTTTCAGCCCTTTGCTCGGCTGCACCAGCGGGGTGAGTGCCAAGGGTGCCAGGGTTGGTGCTGGGTTGGCCCATCAGATGTCTGGATGTGACAGGTTGTTACCAGGTTGCCAGTTACTGTGCCCACTTGGGACTGTTATTCTAATGCATGTCCCCAACCTAAACACCTGTGATTCCACATTGTGTCCCAAGTACCTCCAAACTCAAGGCTCTAATTCTTTCACCTCCGCCATACCTTTTTATCTCCACCTCAGGCCACCATGGGTCCCCAGTGCCTGTGCCATACCACATTCAAACATACCATGCCTACTCAGATCGTGCTGCCTGCCACATGCCTCCTCTATCTTGGCACCTCCTCTAGAGCATCCTTCTTAGCCCTCTTTCTTCACACTAGGATTTTCAGACCTGTAATTTGAGTCTCATCTTTGAGATACTTACCATTAGTAACTTATGTCATTTATTGTTACTAACTTTATTTTAAAATAAATACAAAAGGCCAGACATTGTGGCTCATGCCTGTAATCCTAGCACTCTGGGAGGCTAAGGCTGGTGGATTGCATGAGCTCAGGAGTTCAAGACCAGCCTGAGCAAGAGCAAGATCCTGTCTCTACTAAAAATATAAAAACTGTCTTGGTGCCTTGTAGCTCAAGCAGCTAAGGCGCCAGCCACATACACCAGAGCTGGCAGGTTCGAATCCAGCCCAGGCCTGCTAGACAACAATGACAGCTACAACCAAAAAATGGTCGAGCATTGTGGTGGGCACCTATAGTCCCAGCTACTTGGGAGGCTGAGGCAAGAGAATCGCTTGAGCCCAGGAGTTTGAGGTTGCTACGAGCTGTGATGCCACGTTATTCTATCCAGGGCGACAGCCTGAGGCTCTGTCTCAAAATAAATAAATATAGAAAAACTAGCTAGGCATTGTGAGAAACACCTGTAGGCCCAGCTACTCAGGAGGCTGAGACAGGCAAGAGGATCTCTTGAGCCTAAGAGTTTGAGGCTGCTGTGAGCTATGACCAAATGGCACTTAATTCCAGGGTAACTTAGTGAAACTGTCTTAAATAAATAAATATGAAAACCATACAGTTTTTTGTGTTTTTTTGTGAGACAAAGTCTCACTATGGGCTTGACACCTCTGGCTAAAGCAGCTAAGGCGCCAGCCACATACACCTGAGCTGGTAGGTTCCAATTCAGCCCAGGCCTGCCAATCAACGATGGCTGCAACCAAAAAAAAAAAAAAATAGCTGAGTTGGATTTGGAATTTGCTGTGAGCTGTGACGCCACAGTACTCTACCCAGGGCAACAACTTGAGGCTCTGTCTCAAAAAAAAAAAAAAAAAAAAAGTCTCACTATGTCACTCTTGGTAGAGTTCTCAGCAACCTCAAACTAATTGGCTTAAATGATTCAGTGATTCTCTTGCCTTAGCCTCCCAGGTAGCTGGGACTACAGGTGCCTGCCACAATGCCTGGCTATTTTTTTGTTGCAGTTGTTGTTTAGCTGGCCTGGGCCAGGTTGGAACCCGCCAACCTGGGTGTATGTGTGTCAGCGCCCTACCCACTGAGCTATGGGCACTGCCCAAGCAGTGTTTTTTAAGGTTAACTAGATACTGCTGCTTCCTAAATGCTTTGAACCTGGGATCTGCTCTGAAGGGGACATTAGCTACTATGAGAGAACAAAGAGAGATTAGTGCCAACTTGAGTCTTAATTGCTCCTTGATGCGGTGGGAAGAATTCAAAGAAAACAGAAAAAAAAAAATCACCTTCCTATACTATTCTGGGTTGATAATGCCTATACTTGTCATGGCATTACCCAGTCTGGAGACTTTACCTCCCCACTGGATTTTAGAGAATCAGTTTTGTCTGAGGGCATTTCACTCCCTGCACAATCTGGGCCAGGGCCCTGGGGCTCAGCCTGGTTCATAATACCATGCTTTGCAGTTCCGCTGCCCCTTCAGGGATGGACCCAGAGCCCCTGCACCCCCTGAGCTGCCGCCCTGGTTGCCTTATAGAGATCCAGGTGATGATGGGCAGTCTGGTATACCTGCGGCTGGGCTTAGAGAAGTCACCCTACTGCCACCTCTTGGACAGCAGCCACTGGGAAGAGATCTGTGAGACCTTTACCAGAGATGCGTGTTCCCTGCTGGGGCTTTCCGTGGAGTCTCCCCTCAGCGTCAGGTACAACCTAGTACAGTGAGAGCAGTACAGGTGGGAGGGTAGAGAGGGAAATATTCTCCCTGGGCTCTCCTACATGCCAGGAACAGTGCTCAGTGCTTTCACAGACCTAACCTGGCTTTGTTGATCATTTTTCTTGAGTGTAAGAAGTACCTGTTTCTGAGGTTGAAGAAACAGATTAGGAAGAGTTGTGGCCTGAGGTCACTACACAGTGGCAGGGCCATGGTTGCCATTTTGTTGAAGGTCTGTTAGATAAGGTCCCTGCCTTTCCTGTATGTCACTCCAGATCCCTGCAAGACCTTCCCACCTAATCTGTGCCCCTCTGTAGCACACCTTCCTCCCAGGCTTGTCTCTCAAACACTGCTTCCCTTCAGGGGAGACATGTTGCTGAGTACCAAGTATTTAGCATTATCGTTTGGCCATCTTCCTCACAGGAATGTTCTCTCTCAACTTCACAGCACACCGAGGAGTCAGAGGTACTGGTATCCTCATTTTACAGAAGAAAAATGGAGGTTCAGGATGTGAACTTACTTGCCTAGGACCTTAAGGAATAAAGGGCACACTTGGACCTGATCTCAGAGCCACAGACTCTACCACAGTGCATTATTTGTCACAGTGTATTTTACATAGACTGGTTATGGGGTCTCACATTCCACCCCAGTATGTATTTTTGTTACCAAATTACCAAACACTAGATAGATGATGGTGTTGTGCAGGACTGCCCTGTACATTGTAGGATATTGAACATTGGAGGTTCCAGCCAGTAGGCTCCCTATCCTCAAGCAATCATCAAGAGAACTGACCTTCCCCCTACTTTTTTTTTAAGATGAGTATCACTCTGTTCCCAACAAAGCCTCCCAAAGTGCTGGGATTACAGATGTAAACCACCGTACACAACCCTCCTCCCATTTTTAAATGTTCTACTTGATAGCCACTTTTGTAAACGTGTAACAGAGCAGGGTAGATCCTATAGGTGGGTTGGAGCCCTTTAGAGCTGACTGCTGCCTTCCAGTCACACCAAGGACTTTTCAGAAGTTTGGATGAGCAGACATCTGCCCCTGGAATGTGCTTTTGTCTTTCCCATTAAGTTCTCAAATTGGGGGAGGGGTAGATGAGAATGACTGTCTATAGTTGGTCATATGTATGTGGTACATTATGAACAATCTGAGGAACTTTCAAGGGCTGATTTGACCTTACGCCACTTTAGAATCCCATCTCAATCCCATGCTATAATGAGCCACTCCAGCCCTTGTACTTTGTTTGGCAGTTTTGCCTCTGGCTGTGTGGCGCTGCCCGTGCTGATGAACATCAAAGCTGTGATCGAGCAGAGGCAGTGCACTGGGGTCTGGAGTCATAAGGATGAGTTACCGGTAAGACATGACAGAGGGAGGTGCAGGCAGAAGGCACTGAGAAGGACAGCCATGATAGGAAGTGGAAACTGACCCCTATGCTGGCTTCCTAGATTGAGATTGAACTGGGCATGAAGTGCTGGTACCACTCAGTGTTTGCTTGCCCCATCCTCCGCCAGCAGACGTCGGATTCCAACCCTCCTATCAAGCTCATCTGTGGCCATGTTATCTCCAGAGATGCACTAAACAAGCTCATTAATGGAGGAAAGTAAGTTCCCTATGTTCTGCTCCATCTTAGTTGGGCTCTCTTGCTGTCAGCCATAAGATGTTCCTGGTTCTCCTCTCTTTACAGGCTGAAGTGCCCCTACTGTCCTATGGAGCAGAACCCAGCAGATGGGAAACGCATCATATTCTAATTTCTGCCTGGAACTTTGTGAGAAGGGGTTTTCCCCCCACCAGCTTTGGTCTGTCTTGGTAAGGTGGGTGGCTCCAGTGGACTTGGTTCATTTCAGAGTACCTGGCTGATGAGTGCTACCATGGCAGAGCCTGAGGAAGGAGATGACCCAGGCCACATCTGGCAGCCAGCTTCTTGGCTGTAAGGAAGGGAAGATGCTGGCTCTGTGTTCTGCTTAGTCTCTTCCTATTTATATTTTCCCTTGACTTAGTAGCAAATGCAGAGTACCAAAGTACTTGGCCTTTCTGCCTCTTCCCTCAGCCATGCCAATGCTTGTCCACTTTTGCCCCTTGGCCCAAGAGTGTCAGCTGTGGCCCCCTTCCTTCCTCTATACAGCCCCAACTGTATGTATCCATGTCCCACTGTAAATAGTTGAAGTTAGAACCAAATGCCATTGTTTCATAACTTTGAGCAACAAATATGTTCACTGTCTTTCTCCTAGCCAGCCATTATCTTCACTGTGACAAATCATTACTACATCTTTACTGCACACAGGTACTGGGCATGGCCAGGCAGAGGCTGTAGGCAAGAATATGACTGGCCAACAATACTCAGGCAGAAAGAACCTAACTTGCAACTCTGACTGGGGGAAAAACTTGGAAAATGTCAGACCCCAGGCAAAGTGCTTTTACAGATACATTACAGAGATCAGTATAAGGGGATTTAGGAAGATGAAATGCCCTGCAAAACAGGGCTTAAAGCTTGGAAAGGAGATAGCTTGGAATTGGAATTTACCCCAGATCTAACCCTCAAGCCCCGGCCTCTCCAGCTTATTCCAGGGTGCTTGAAGCTTAAATGTTATATGTCTTAAGTCTTGTCTGGGACCTTTGATAGCAGGAAAGGACCTCAAGTCTGAAATATTTGAAAGGCTGGGTGGCTCATGCCTGCAATCCTAGCACTCTGAGAGGCCAAAGTGGGTGGACTGCCTGAGCTTACAGGTTTGAGACCAGCCTGAGCCAGAGTGACACCTCATCTCTAAAACCAGCCAGGTGTTTGGGTGGCGTCTGTGATTCAGTGAGTAGGGCGCCAGCCCCATATACTGGAGGAGGTGGTGAGTTCAAACCCAGCCCCGGCCAAAAACAGCAAAAAAAAAAAACAGGCATTGTGGCAGGTGCCTGTAGTCCAAGCTACTTGGGAGGCTGAGACCAGAGAATTGCTTGACGCCCAGAGTTTGAGGTTGCTGGGCAGCACCTGTGCAGTGAGTAGGGGGCCAGCCCCATATACTGAGGGTTCCGGCTCCGGCCAAACTGCAACAACAAAAAAATAGCCAGGTGTTGTGGTAGGCACCTGTAGTCCCAGCACTTGGGAGGCTGAGGCAAGAGAATCACGTGAGCCCAAGAGCTAGAGATTGCTGTGAGTTGTGATGCCATAGCACTTTACTGAGGGCAACAAAGTGAGACTCTGTCTCTTAAAAAAAAAAAAAAGACTTAGAGGTTGCTATGAGCTATGAAACCAGGGCACTCTAAGAAGGGCAACAACAACAACAAAAAAAAAAGGCCAGTCCTGGTGGCTCACACCTGTAATCCTAGCACTCTGGGAGGCTGAGGCGGTATATTGTGGGAGCTCACAAGTTCGAGACCAGCCTGAGCCAGAGGGAGACCCTATCTCTACAAAAATAGGGAAAAAAAAAAAAAAGGACGGAAGCAAGAGGATCACTTGAACACAAGAGTTGGAGATTGTTGTGAGCAATGACGCCATGGCATTCTACCCAGGACAACAGCAAGAGACTGTCTCAAAAAAAAAAAAAAAAGTTTGAAGGGCCATTGTGTTAGGCAAGAGAAATGGCCTAGGGGCTCACATTTAGCTTCTTGTTCCTATTTAAATTTTACTATGTGGGTGGGTAAACAGATTCCATAAACTCCATAGTGGTATTTAAGGCTTCTAGGGGAAGCCTTAGGGGGTTACAGGCTTCCATGAAGTGGGTTTGGGCCCTTCTAACTTTATCTCACATCCCCCTCCTAATCCCAAAGCAGGAGTTGAAATGAAAGCCCTGAGGTGAGCAGGAGAATTAGTTCCCAGCTGGAGCCCAAGCATGGCCCTGGATGGCACAGCATTAGCACTGCACACTATAGTCCTGCAGGTTCTCCCAGTGAGAAAGCCAGCTTCCGTTCTTCCTGCACGCCAACTCCTTGGCCCCATCAGCAGCTGCTGCTGCTTAAAAGAAAACCCACAGACTCACCACATTTAGACTTAGTATTTACTTCCTTACTCCACATTTTTGGAACTGTCTTCACTTAAGCTCAATAAGAAACAGCACTGATGAAGAAGATGCTGGTGTTACCTTCATCAAAGACTGGGAAGAAGACGTGCCTTGGGGAGCCAGGGAGATGCTGCCAGTGTGGGCAACAGAAGGGCAGCCAGTCAGCCTGCCACCAACCCAGCAGCTTCTGGAACAGGTGCCCAGGGTGCTACCTAAGTCCCTCACAAGGGTGAGGGCAGGGCCTGTACCTCCTCAAGGCACTCATCATAGGCCTCCTGGTATTCCTCATGAGGCTTGACCATTATCACACAGGTGGGGCGCTTGGAGCCCGCAGCTGCACCCAGGTCCTACAAAGAAGGGGGAAGAAGGACTGTTTGGGGGAAAAAAGCTGTATAACATGCATGCCAAGGAGTCACAAACTGATGACCTATCAGCCTAATCTGGCCACCAGGCATGTTCTCTTGGGTCCACATTTTATTGAAAAACATTTTTGAATTGGTTGCTATCATTTAAACTCAAGCAAACATTCAAGCCATCCTCCAACATGGGACCTACGTTTCCATATGCAAACTATAAAAGGGCTCTACCCCAGGAGGGGCTGACATAGGGTTTATGCTCTCCAGGTCCCTGCCATCTCTTTACTCCCTGTGACTCAGACCTAGCCCTTGCTATGTAAAGGAAAAGGACAGCTGCAGGACCCTGTGAGCATGAACCCACCTAATGGAACTAATGCAAATAAAGCACTTTAGTTTACAAAGCATGTTCACATATGGTTTCTATTTTCATTCTCATAGTTCACAGAAAAGGGGATTCCCATTTTACAAAGAGGAAACCAAATTGTAGAGACATGACTTCTACACAGTCCCACAACTAGGAAGTAGTGGAGCTAAAGCTCCTCCAGGCCTGTTTTAACTTCAATACTTATATTATTTCCCACTGGCCTGCTGGCACAAACTATATCCCAGACCCCTCCCCAGTGCCATGTGCTCCTTACCGTCTTGGAGGGGATGTAGATGTATGGCAAATTCCGGTCCTCACACATGACTGGGAGATGGCAGTATACTTCAATGGGCAATGTGTCTCCTGCCAAAACCACGATCCTGAAATGACATGCACTACAGTCATTCCTAGTTTGTTCCTTCACTCTTTTTAGTTTTGTTTTTTTTTTTTTTTGAGACAGAGCCTCAAGCTGTCCCACTGGGTAGAGTGCCATGGCATCACAGCTCATAGCAACCTCCAACTCCTGGGCTCAAGTGAGTCTCCTGCCTCAGCCTCCCAAGTAGCTGGGACTACAGGCGCCCGCC
>CAUYQV010157972.1:0-33494 GCA_963574575.1 Galagoides demidoff | reverse complement strand
GAGTCTCCTGCCTCCGCCTCCCAAGTAGCTGGGACTACAGGCGCCCGCCACAACGCCTGGCCATTTTTTGGTTGCAGCCATCATTGTTTGGCGGGCCCGGGCTGGGGATTCGAACCCGCCACCTTAGGTGTACGTGGCTGGTGCCTTAGCCTATTGAGCCACAGGCGCCGAGCCCAGCTTTTCTATTTCTAGTAGAGACGGGGTCTTGCTTTTTACTCAGGCTGGTCTCCAACTCATGAGCTCAAGCAATCGACCCACCTCAGCCTCCAGAGTGCTAGGATTATAGGCATGAGCCACTGTGCCCAGCCAGCAAGGTCCTCTTTTTTGTGTCCTTTTCCATTTTTGGTCTCTAACTTAAAATCATGGGCTTCTGTTTTGAACTTAGTGAGCTCCACTGTGTGCTGGCTGGAGGGCCCTGTGTCAGCCTTCTGTCTTACTGGGTCCTAGGCTCCCTGCCAGAGGGTTGCTTGCCATGATTCTATCATACCCACCAGGAACAGCTTTGGTGTCTTGTCACATTATGGTGGGGTGGCAGGGCTGGCCTTTCTCAGTATGTGGCTGTGCCCAAGGGGAGTGGTGAGTAGGTCTGTCCTGGGGTGCCTGGCCTGGGAACTACCTGTATCCTTACTTGGCAATTCAATGTAAAGGCCACAAGAATCTCTGGAGCTGTCTGGAGTATGAGTATCCAACAGGGGCTCCCGCGTGGGGCCTAGAGGCTGCATGGGGGAGGGGGTCTGCACCCTGAATCCTCTCCTGGGGCCAGCCCCACCCCTCACTCCAGGCCACAGGGCCTTCCCCCAGCTGGGTGTCCTTTCTGCTGCAGGGAGGGGAAAGCCCTGGTCCACATTCATCTCTATATTGTGGATGGTTCTAGATGGTCCCTGGGCTGAGCCTGATCTTCCCTTCCCGCACCTGTCAGGGAGAGAACCCAGGGCAGGGACAGCCTCCACGTGGGTCTGCCAGAGGCACACCGAGTGCCAAAGGGGATGCTGGGGGCCAGCACCCTGGCGCTGATACAGGCTAGGCAACTGGCTTCTCTGAGCCTTGGCCTCCATCAGCACGAGGAGCAGCAGCAGCGCCCCCAAACTGAGCGAGGGGCAGGCTGGAAGGGCACAGAGCGCTGCGCCCCGCCCACTCCCTCCCTCCCCCTTTAGATGGAGGCCCCGCCCCTGGTGCTGGTCGCTGCCTCTGTGAGCCTGGTCCTGCTGGCGCTTGTGGCACTGCTGGTGCTGCGCCACTGGGGCTTGTGTGTCATCTCCTGGAACGAGTTTGTTCGGGACCCCGTGCACAACCTGCTTATGGGGGACACCAAGGAGCAGCGCATCCTGCGGTACACGCTACAGCACGCGGAGGCAGGGAACCCGCAGAGCGTGCTGGAGGCCATCGACACCTACTGCTGGCAGAAGGAGTGGGCCATGAATGTGGGTGATAAGAAAGGTGCGGTCCTGGCTGGCAGGTGTAGGCCTGGGACAGGGACCCCTGCTGCACAGCACAGCCTCAAGGGGTGGGTGGAGAGGAGCCATATCGGGAGCCTGGGGACACGCCCTGGCAGGGGCTGGGAGCCCTGGAGCCTGAGCTGCAGGCCTTGGGCTTCCTTGCTCTCTCCTCACCCCAGGCAAAGGTCATGCAGAGACCTGGACACACCTCACAGGTCCCAGGGTAGAAGAGGCACAGTTGCAGTGTGCTTTGTCAGGAGAGTGGCAGCTAGCAAGGCCAGATGGTCTTGTCTTGGGGGTGGGGGTCAGGCTCTGTACCTTCCTTGCCATGGTCCCTAGTGACCCTGATGCCCGCTGCCTGGGAAAGAGCAGAGCCTACACTCACAGGTTGTGAAGGCGTTGGGCCTCCCCTTGAACTCTGCCCTGGCCAACCATTGACCTGCCTGATAGGTCCTCCTGGGCCCTCCCACCTGGGCACAAGCCTGGGGCACAGCCTGGCTTTTAGAGAGGGTGCCTTGGAGTTAGGACACATTGGGGTCAGCCAAGGAGGGTGGGAAAGAGACAGGGCCAGCATGTGCATGGTTTCTTAAAAGCACCAAGGGTGTGTGCAGTGGGGACCAGGTTCTTGTGCTGGCTGTCATAATGGTGAAAGTAAAAGGGCCTCCAGGAGCCACTAGGGAGAGTGGAGGTGGGGAGGCTGGAGGCCAGGTGTGTGGGAGGGGTGGGCCTAGGCCCCCTGTCCTCCACACTCACATCCCCTTGCCCCCAACCCCAGGCCAGATCATTGACACCGTGGTGCAGGAGTACCAGCCCTCTGTGCTGCTAGAGCTAGGGGCATACTGCGGATACTCGGCCGTGCGCATGGCCCGCCTGCTGTCACCTGGTGCCAGGCTGATCACCATTGAGCTCAACCCCGACTATGCCGCCATCACCCAGAAAATGGTGGAGTTTGCACGCCTGCAGGACAGGGTACGGTGTGCCTGACCCTGGGTGACATGTGGACACCAGTTAGGGAGGGGCTGGTTCACACCCAGGCTTGGATCAAGGTGAAGTTCACAGAACTCCTGCTGTCCCTTGGGTGCTGCTTAGGCCTAGGGCTGAGGAAAGAACCACCAGCAACTTGGCGAAGGTCTCTCAGCCCCATTCCACAGCATTCCACAGAGAGGAAACTCTTGAGGCTTCCCTGGGTGGGACAGTGCAGCAGGGACCTTGTCACCCCTAGAACCCACAACTGTCAGGGGAAACATTTGAGTGGGTATCCAGGCATGTCCCCTTGGAGCCGGGTGCTGACAGAACACTGTTCCAGGTAACTGTTGTGGTTGGGGCATCCCAGGACATCATCCCCCAGCTGAAGAAGAAATATGACGTGGACACACTGGACATGGTCTTCCTTGACCACTGGAAGGACCGATACCTGCCAGACACGCTCCTCCTTGAGGTGAGTGGGTCCCTGTGTTCACTGCTGCCACAGGGCACTGCTGGCAGCCTCAGCCACTTGCAGGAGCCAGGTGCCCCGCTGAGCTCTGCCCAGGGTGAGGGCCCTGAGTTAGGGAGCACAGAGGGCCATAGAGGCCCCAAGGCAGGTGGAAGACAGGTGGGGGAGCCAGGCCAGGAGTCTGGCTGGGTGGCCTGTGGGGAATAGGCTTCCAGTCTGCCTGGACTCAGTGAGGTGCTGCTGGATAATGGGCAATGGGTGCCATGGACCAGAACACATGCAAGGACAGGCCCAGGGGAGGGAGGGAGAGGTGAGCTGGGGCCATGTCCACTCTCCACAGGGCGCACGCTATGCTGGCACAAGGCAGCAGTGTCTCTTTTCTGTGCAGCCCCAGCCCTGCCCAGGAAGCCAATGCCTGAGTGAGTCAGGCACTGTGTGGGGTGTCCTTATCCCTGGGGCTGGGCTTGAGATGTTGTGCAGCCCTCTGAACCAACACCCAAGGAGTTCACATCTTGGTGGGCTGGTATAACCTCACTGGTGGTCAAGAAGGGACCCTGGGCAGCTTCTAGCCCTCCCAAGGCCCAAAACACTGCCCCCATAGCTTCCCCACCGGCTGTCCCTGTGCTGGCTAACTGCTACTCATCTCTGCAACCCTCCCAGTAGCCACACCTTCCCCTGAGCATGAGTAGGGCATGGCCCATAGAGGCCTGGGGTGTGAAAGGCCTCAGGACACCCTGGGAACAGGGAGGCTAAGCACCAAGCGATTTGAGCAGCTGAGAGTGAAGCTAACCCTCTCTTCCAGAAAGATGCCCATCAGTTTTGGTGAGGTATGTCCCTGGGGAGGGAGTCTCAGAGGCCCTGGGACTAATTGGGAGGTGGTGAGCCCTGGTAGTGGAGAGGGAGGAGTCCAGGGCCAGAAGATGGACCAGAGGACGTGTGTTGGCCAGAACAGGTGGCAGGGGCCTTGCCTGGGATCCCGAGATTCTGGGAGCCCCAGCCTCGGCCCAGACTGGGAGGGAGCCCCTTCCTGGGCCTCTGTTCTAGCTGTTTCCAGCCAACATTGCTAGGACACATGATTCACAGAGGTAGGACCTTGAGGTTACCCCTCCTCTCACTGACATGTAGCTGTGTTTCCCACAGCTGGCCTGAGAGCTCCTCAGCTTCCTCCTGCCTCCCCATCACCAAGCCATCCTTAGGGCACACCCCCGAGTCCCCTGAAGACCCTCCAACTTTCAGGTTGTTTGCTTTTGCTATGACCACATAAAAAACCTCTATGCTTTCAAGGTCAGACCTCCAAGACAGAGTGACTGGGGCATTCCTTGCTGTGGTCTGCTGTCCCAACAGGCAAACACTCTCACAGCTCTTTGTGATGTGAACAGATCCCCTGCCACTTTACACAGATAAGCACCCTGACATCTCACCCCTGAACGTGAACCCTGGGGCCACTGTCTGTGGCTGTGTGTCCAGTGACAACCCTGGGTCCTCCCTGTGCTCAGGCACCTGTGGACATGGGACTCGGCAAATGCAGAAGCTTGGGGGCACCCAGAGTCACCTCCCAGTCCCTGAGGGATAGGCTTGTTAGTGGGGATTCAGCCTGTCCAGCACTGCGGCCTGTCTCCTCTTGAGGGATTTCACCAACAGCCCTGCCCCGGGCACTGTGCCCTCTGCCTGGCTCCAGTGGCCACTGGCTCCACCATCTCCTACAGTTATTCATCCAGCACCTGTGAACCACACGCCATTCCAGTAAATGAATGGGGGAACACAAGGTCCTTGTTCCCATGGAGCCTTCCGCAGAGGTTGTGCTGGGAAGAAAATGGACTGTCTCAGGAGACCCAGTCCTCAGGGGCCAGCACAGGCTGCATGTGGGACCCCAGCCCTCACCCCTCCTCTCTGTCCCCTGCAGGAATGTGGCTTATTGCGGAAAGGGACAGTGTTGCTGGCTGACAACGTGATCTGCCCAGGCACACCGGACTTCCTGGCACACGTGCATGGAAGTGACCGCTTCAAGTGCACACACTACTCCTCGTACCTGGAGTATGCCAAGGCGGTGGACGGCCTGGAGAAGGCCATCTACATGGGCCCAGGCAGCCCAACACAGCCTTGACTGCCAACCGTGCTCTGGCTCCCTTGCCAACCCTGGTTCTAACAATTGCAGTGGGTACTTCTGCTAAACACACTTCTGCAGTTCTGGGGTCTGTCCCCAAAAGCAAAGCACGCTCAGGTCTGAGGCCCGGGCCCTGCCCATAGCTCCAGACTATTCTTTTTTAACAATCATGAACACTTTACTAAAATCTATTAGCTGTAACTTTCTCACATGCCAGTATCATGTTTTACAATATAAAAATTAAAGGTTTAGATACAAGGAACTGATTTAGTACCATTCTTTCCAAGTGCCATGCTGTGCCCTGAGCTTTGGTACCAAATGTTCCAAAGACCTCCTGATAGAACACTGATATCCCATGGCTGGCTGGGTCCTGGTATCATGGCCAGCCTTGGGGCTCCCAGCCTTGCTCAGCACTGTGCCTCCTTTGCCCAGGCCAGGGGTACCAGTTAACCTCATGGAGAAGTCTGCCTGCTCAGGAAACTGGGATGGGGCCTCAGGCAACCTTCACACCCTCTCTGACCAAGTAGGCACTGAGAATTGGTAGACATGGCTATGCAGTGGTGCCTGGCCCCTCTGAGAAGAAACACTTTCCCCAAGTCCACCTGGCTTTGCTCCCAGAAGAGGAGGCTCAAACCAGCGATGGAATTCCTGTGGTTGTCCAGCTGACAGAACAGTGAAGCAGCATTGGTTTATGTCTGGCTAAGCCCAATGCTGCCCTAGCTCCCCTAGATGGTCAGCCTACCCACCACCAGCAAAGCTCTTCAAGGCCCCTGGTCCTGGAATAGCAACAAGATTCCAGCCCATCTGCACCTAGACCAGCCCTGCCTGGGCTGCCATCCTCAGGCTCAGGGCCCTTCTCTGGCTGTATAAGAGTTCAGCAGTGAGGCCAAGGGCCCAGCGTGGAAACCACCGAGGGGCCAGGAACCACTGGAGGCCATCTCCACTCAGATAAACCCAGCCCTCATCACTGGCGACAGGACATCCCAGCCATAGAAGACAAAAAATTCTTTTGTTGCTTTTTTTAATTTTTAAATTTTCTTACAAAAATTGAGATGTTTACCAATAGAGTCTTATTTTGGTTTCATTTTTAATGCATTTCATCAGTGTTTTTCTTCTGTTTTTAAGTCACAAACAGCAGGCACTGAACAGCAGCCTCCCCACCACTGCTGAAGCTCAGTCCCGGAGGTGCTACTTGGGGCTCTGAGTGGATGCAGCAGCTGCGGCCCTGATGGTCAGTGCAGGGAAGGGCACCGCTGTATGGGGGCCCACACATCTGCAGGACCAAGACAGGTGGTAGGGCACGTGGAGCCTGACCCCGTCCTGATGCCTTCAGAGCCGCCTTGCCTGGGCCCAGGCCTTCCTCTGTGGTTTCCCTGCCGTGCAGGGTGGCTACAAGGGGAGTCCTCCACCCTCTGAGTCCAACTTCTCTGCCCTGCCCCCACTCTCTGCCTGGCTGCCTGTCCCTGGGGCCTACACCGCCAACCCAGCCCACTCCTCTTATGCACAGGGGCACACACCCCTTACCCTTCAGCCCCAAAGCACAGCCAGGCACCTTCCCTGCTGCCGCCCTGGCCCTGCCCTTGCAGCTCAGCCAGCCTTCTGTCAGGCCTTCTTTCACTCGCTCACACACAGCACCATGTCAGTAAACAGCTAACTTAGGCCTAGGGAGTTAGGTGGGGAGAGCAGAGGGGGGTGGGGAGGGGCAGGAGGGCACCCCAAAGCCAGGCCCTGGCTTGGGCCAGAGCACTGCCAATCCCTGCCACCAGGGCGCTCGGAGCTCCACGACAGAGTCTGCTGAGGACGGCCCTTCTCGGGTGAAATGATCCCTAAGAACAAGCGGCTGGGCCTGGGCCCTGCGGAGGGAGAGAGAACAGTACAGCCTGGGCAGACAGTGGGTTTGATGGGTGGTGGGGGTAGGGCAGGACAATGTGCAACCCTGGCAGGACTCTCTGTAGACAGAGGTGTGGTCGAAGTCAGCCGCTGTGAGTGCTATGGGCTAACCTGAGGGTGCTGGCACCAGGGGCCATCCTTGACTTGCTGGTCTTCGTGGTGCCTGTGCGCCAGGCATCTGAGGTGGGGGCCGTCCCTACTCTGGGCCTGTCTCCTCGAGGCTTTTACCCCACGGAGCTGGGGAGGAGGCTTCAGGCCCAGGAGCACCCTCCCACTCTGACCTCAGTCTGGCCTTCCTAAGCCAGGCACTTGGGCCTGCTGCCCTGGAAGCTGGGGTCCCGCGGGGGTGCATGCAAGAAGAGCGGAGCGTGCAGACAGCAGAGAGGAGTGGGAGGTCTCCTCCCAGAGAAAAGGAGACAGTTGGACAAATGACCAGAAAAAGAACGTACCAGGCATGCAAGCTAGACCCAGGAGTCAACGGGCTGAGGCTTAGCGTCCCCCACGGCGTCCACTAGCCTGACCGTGGGCCTGCTGGGCCCAGGGGGCGGGGCCTTCCTGCCAGGGTCGAGCTGCAGTGCATGGCGGGCAGGTGGACAGGAGGGCATTAGAAGCACAACAGAGCAGGTTAGTTAGCACTGGCTGTAGGGCAGGACTGCACAGGGGGCTGGGCTATGGCCAGAGTGGTGTGAGGGTAGCCAGCCAAGGCAGCACGGGGACGCTGAGGTTCAGGGGAGCTGAGCTGGCATGACTCATATGGGCCAAGATGGTGCGTGGACACACAGAGGCCTATGCAGGAAGCCTGGAGACTGGCACAGAGCGGGTGGAAGGTGCTGCCCTTGCCCAGCATGCTCATGCAGAGAGGGTGCAGACATGCCTGCAGGGTGTGGCTGGGCAGCACTGTCCTGCCCCCCCCCCAGTAGGTGTGAGCTGCAAATCCATGAGCACCCACAGACTGACATAAGAGGGCAGCCTCTTATGCTTGGTCCCCCAGGGCCCAGATCAGACTCAGTAAGGCTTAGGCTGCTCTCCAGGCTACTGCTAGGTATGGAGCCTCCCTGGGTGCCTGCCCACAGCCACTTACTTTCAAAGGCTCCTTCTCAGAGGCCTCCCCTGTGGAGCCACTGCCCCGAGCCCTGCGCTCCCTCTGGTCTACGGTGGAGTATCCGTCTGTGGGCAGGGTAAGGTGGAGGCATGAGGAACAGATGTCTCTCTCAGCCTGGACATATGGCCCCAGGAGTAGAGGGCTTTGGGACAGGGCTCCAACCTGCCATGTCCTGGAGACCTGTGCAGGCCCCAGGTCCCACCAGCCCCCTGTCTCACAGAGGCATGACCCTTGTTTGCGCC
Source organism: Galagoides demidoff (assembly GCA_963574575.1). Classification (NCBI taxonomy): domain Eukaryota; kingdom Metazoa; phylum Chordata; class Mammalia; order Primates; family Galagidae; genus Galagoides; species Galagoides demidoff. The sequence continues at coordinate 25,285 of CAUYQV010157972.1, read as the reverse complement.
CCCGGCCCCATGGCAGCTCAATAACCAACCTCCCCTCATCTGGCTGATCAGAGGCCCTGGCTGGGCACTGACTGCTCTCTAGCTACCCTGCCCCTCACTCCCTGAGCCCACCAAACCAGATCTCTGCTCTCCAACTAACACCAACCACACTTACTCACCCCATCAAGCCAGCAGGCCCATTTCTGGCCCTGGCCTTTCCCTGACGTGCCTGTACTCACCTAGGCCCAGTGTGTCCATGGGAATCATGTCTCTACTGTTTGCTTTCTCACTGTCTGCAAAGCAAAGGCAGGCAGCTGGTTGCCTACAGTGGCCAGGGGGTCACAGCAGACACCTCAGCAGGGTTGGCCTTGGGGATCCCAAGCACCCTCTGTCACCTAAGATCCTTGCTATTTTTGCCCAGCCTCTGCCAGCTGACCATCCCCACCCAACCTTGACACCAATGCAGGTGCCATGGGGAGGACTTTGGAGCCAACTGTAAGGCCCTCTGGTGGAAGAAAACCTGTCTCTCTCCTCTGCTTCTCACCAGCCTTGTCAACACTGCCCCCACCCTCCAGCCAGCGCTCACCCAGGCTCTTGTCCACCAGTGGCAGTGTGCTGTCATCAAAGCCCCCAGGACTTGGTGCTCCCTTGGGACCCCTAGCGGCAGCAGCTGCTGACTGTGGAGACAGGAAACGCAAGCAGGAAAGTTGTGGTCCTCTCCCTCAGGGACCCAACCTGGCGGAATGAGAGGGAAGGGCCAGGCAGGCCGCACCTGGAAGCGTGCCTTCGTCCAGCCGTCCCTCTGCAGGGCGCCACGTAGCTCCTTGTAACTCCACACGGTCTGGAGCACGTGGGACGCAGCCTTCGCCTCGCGCACGGACTGGCTGCAGTGGGCGGGTCGCGTCAGTGGCGGCCCCTCCCCAGCCGTCCCCAACTCCGCCCCCACCCCAACGTCCCCACCTGGAGGCGACGAGAGCCACCAGTGCGGGCACACCACGGGCCTGCAAGAGCGAGCGCGCATTATCCACGCTGTCAGACACGATCTCGTGGATGGTGTTAAGCACGGCCACCACCGTGTCCTCCTCCAGGCGGGCCCCAGGTCGCACCGGAGCCTGCGCATTGCGCACGTTCCGCACCAGCTCTGCCATGGCGTAGCTCCCTGGGGATGGGACAGGGTTAGGGCACACCTCCAGCCTGCCCTTCCAGAAAGGAGCTGTGTTCAGGTGAGAGGCACCACCAGGAGGGCCTCAGGACACGCAAGATCCTTGTGAGCGGAGAGGGCCACGATGCTCAAACTACCCACCACCCAGCCCCTAACGGCGGGACCTCGGAGCTGCCTGCCCGGTTCCGACGCCCAGGCCTGCTCTGGCCTCTCACCGATGAGGTCCTTGTTGCGCCGGTCTAGCGAGAGGTTGCGGAGAGCGATGGCAACGGCGCGCACTACCTTGTCGGTCTCGGACTGCAGCAGTTCCACTAGCACCGGCAGCCCGCGCTCCTTGCGCACGGTGGCGCGGATGTACGTGGCCCACTACAGCAGTGGAGGGAAAGAGAGGACTGCGGAGATGCACGTGCCAGGCACGCTCCCACCTCTGGATCCTGACCGGTCCCTCCAGCTGGCTCTTCCTCCTCCCCTGCGACAAAGCCCTACCCGCAACAGCTCAAAGCACCTCCACCAAGAAGCCTCCCAGTGGTGCACTACTTGCGGCCCATACGCTTTGGACCTCTCTGACCTTGGGGAAACGCTGTGTCCCCTCCCCTCCCCGTCAGCCCTGGCAAGCGCAGTACCAGTGAGGTACTTGCCCTCCCTGCCAGACAGACTTGGCCTCTCACCATCCAGTTGCCCGCACTGAGGTTCTGCAGGGCACCAGCTGCAGCCTCCAGAGTGTTGAAGTTCCGGCTCTCCGTGAGGAGGGAGAGGTAGAGACGTACTACCTCGGGCTGGTATAGCAGCTCAAAGCCTGTGTACAGGATAACCACCACCCGCAGTCACCCATAACCTTCTCCCTCACCATCATCCCCTTCCCCCCCATCCTGGGTCAGACCTCCCAGGGCCAGTGTGAGCTGGGGCCAGGAATGGGTGTGGAGCCGCTCCAGAATGTTTAGTATCAGTGTAGTCACCCAAGGAAGAAAGCAGTCCCATTTTACAGCAGCAAACTGGGGCTTAGTCCATAGGAGTTGATAAGCCTCAGAAGCACCCCAGAAGCCTGAGGTGGCAACCAGGGCCACGCCCCTAGCAATAGGGCCCGCCCTCCCTGTACAGACTGTGCACCCAGGGCCACGCCCCTAGCAAGAGGGCCTGCCCTCCCTGGCAACAGGGCCGACTTCGCAGGTAACAGATTGTGCACCCAGGGCCATGCCCCTAGCAACAGAGCCCACCTACCGTTGGACAGTACAGCCAGTCCAGCATAACCCCGCTAAGGCAGCGCAGCGCCACCAGGGTAGCTGCCCTAGAAACAGGACCCAGGTTCCCCAGCAACCACTCCAGCTCCCCAGCAATTGAGGCCCCAGTCTCGTACACTAGAGTGCTCCAAAGATGAGGTACCAAGGCAGCCTTCCAGATCTGCCTGTCCCCACACAAGGCTTCTGCCTGGCTTAGGACATTACTTCCCTCTCCCCTGTCCTGCCCCATTCCATGACCCCTTGTCCAGTGCCCATATCTGTGTTCCCTGAACTCCAGCCCCCACATGCTGCACACCCACTCCCCTCTCAGGGTGTCTGCAACTCTGCCTGTAATGCTTGTCCTTACAACCCCATGCAGATCCCTTCTGCCTTCTACCCCAGGTGGGGACCTACAGGCTCTTCCAACTTGCTGGGCTGGCTAGGCCCCAATAGGGCAGAACTCTCTCATTCAGGCTGGCTCCCAGCATACAGCAGAATCCCAGCACACTGAAGAAACTCAACACACACAGGGGTTGGAAAGATGATCCAGGCATTCTGAGCCTCTCTGGCCCTGGATCTGACCACATCTGCCCAGCTACCAGTCCTCGCAGGTGGACACCAGCTCTATAACCAGCACTGGTGGCCCTAATTTCACTGGTGGTCTCTCCCCTCCAACACCGTCAACCTCTCACTTACTATATGGTTGTGCAGGCACCTGGCCTCTCTGCCTCTCCACCCTGATTCTGAACTTTCAACAGATCTTCAGGACTGGACTATCCTCCGAGGAATCCCACACCTATGGGCCTCAATTTCTCCACTTGATGACCAAAAGCTTCACTACGGGGACAGTCCTGGGCCCAGGCTCCCCTGAAGGTACAGGCTCTGCCCCTGCCACTCACCTTTGGCAGCCTCCGTTCGCTTAGGCAGCTCCAGTGTGTCAAAGTTCTGGTCCACCTCACCATCCTTCTTCCCTGGAAAGGAAGTGGGGCAGGAGGTCAGGTGGACTCCATGGAGGGCAGGAGTGTGTCAGGAAGGTTGCACAAAGCCCTCTCCTGACCAGGCCCCAGAGAATACCCAGTATAGGGCTGGGCACCTGGAGGCCTTGGGAGTACAGCACCACTTTCCTGAGCAGGCAGATCAGCCCAGGGGAAGATGGTGGTGGCTGTGGGTCCTGGGGATATCCCAGACCTGTCCTAATCCCCTGGGACTCATTTCCCACCAGACAGATCCTCCCAGTGGCTCCCCTCCAGCTGCCAGGTGTGTCGCTGAACAGTCAGGAGCCCAGGCTAGGTAGCAGGTAGGTACTGCACACAGAGAAGCTGAAGGCTGACAGGGACAGGGCTTGCCTAGGTCACACAGGGAAGGGCTGGGCCAAGAGCTTTCTCAAGGCGAAAATTCCGCCATCTGTGGCCAGGACGCTATCCCAGGCTGTACCCCACAGCAGCCCCATGTAACGCTTGCACAGTCTAAGGTAGCACAACTCCATGATGGAGAACTCACTGCCTCCCAGTCATCCTCCCCACATCAGACAAAGAAGCTTCTTCCCTTTAGAAGGCAGCAGAGCTGAGCTCAGATGATCTGGGGCTCCACCCTGACCACCCTCATGGGACCTTTGTGCTGTTCCTCTGAGCCACATACCACCCCATTCCATCACAGGGGCAGACTCTGCTCCTGGGCCTCTGGAGATGGACACAACCCAGGCGCTGCCCACCCTCTGAAGTCTGAGATTATAGGGGCAACCTCTTGGCCTCCCTAAGGGCACACATTTCTGCCACTGCCATGGAAATGGTGGCCCAGATGTAAGATCAGGGCTGGGGCAGAGCCTTGAGGCTGGAAGGTGCTTCCCCCTTACTGGGAGCCCACAGCACCTGCCAGGCTGGTTCTACAAGACCAGCATGGACTCAGAACTCACCTTGATGGAACCACTCCTCTGGGCAGCCGGAGGAAGCACAGGAGAGAGGAGAGGAGCCTGAGCAGGTGGGACCCCCACACCCTCTTGGGAGGCCTCAGATTCCCACTGCATACTCTGGATCAAGCAGCCGATGCATGGGACCTCACCCAGATTACTTTGGGGGGCTCAGTGGTCACCAATGAAACATGGAGGGGGGCTAGGGGTCAGTGGGGCAGGTGAAGGTGGTTTACAGGTGTGACTGCAGTTGCCAGGGATGTGGGTCGTGGGAACCTACACCCACAGCCTGGTCAGGTTTACAGCTGCTGACAATGGCCAGCAGGTGGCATCACTTGTGGCCCTTTTCCAACTTGAAGGCCCATAGAACTCTTCCCCAGCGTGGAGGGGCTGGGCTGGGCACCCTGGTCCCCATCAGCTGTGATCTAAGGCAGTGCACCTTCCTTGGCTCCCTGCTTCCCTATTGGGAGCTGACCAGGTGTCCTCCAGCCTCCATCACTGCCCACTAGGGGCATGGAGAGCCTACAGCCCGGGCCAGGGGTCTAGATTGGTACCCCAGTCTCACCCACCCACCTTTGGCCTTCTTGGCACCAAAGCAGCTGGCGTCATCCCGCCTCCGGCGCTGGGGGCCTGTGGCACTGCCCGGGGGCCCGGGCTCTGCCTCCTGGTACCTGTCGGCCCCAGGCACCTCCTTGTGCACATGGTAGGACAGGTTCCGCATGATGCACACGCAGTTCTCCACTGACTGTGGGGAGAGGCCAGCAGCTGGGGCAGGTCTGTGTGGCCTGGGCACAGAGCCAGCCCTCAGCCAGCGTGCACCAATGCCCCGGAAGCAAGGGACAGGGAGGCCTCACAAATGCTAGGGCAGAGCACCCATGTCTAATTCACAGCACAAACTGCAAGGTGGGCCATGTCTAAGACCTACCCGACTGTGCTGCCCGAGGGTTCTGGCCCCAGGGCCTGCTCCTGCATTGCCATCTCTCCCTCCTAGATGGAAAGCTGTGAAACTGTCCCACCCCACCAGTTGCCTACCTTGTTATCTGTGTCTTTCCTGCCCACAGCTGACTGTAGGGCGTGCAGGAGTGCGTCCACCAGCCCTTCACACTCCCGGAGTCGCCGCCGGGCCTCGGCACCATCTGAGCTCACGTTCCTGGGTGGCCGAGAACAGGCCTAGTGACCCCTGACCCCTTAGGAACTCCTCCAGCCCCATCCCAGCCTTGGTTGCTTGTCTTCATCTCTAAATAGGCCCTACTGCCACCCCTGGAGCTACTGGGACAGGATGGCCAGAGTGTCTAACAGCCCCCCTATACCCCAGGAAGTAGGCTTAAGCTGGGCAACTCCCTGGTGGAGGAGGCAGGTGTATTTAAAGGCACAGAGATGGGCCCAAAGAAGCAATTCTGGGCTCCCATGTCAGTGGCAGCTCTGGGCCCTGCTGTGCCCCAAGGTCAGGACCCCACAGGGCCAGGGGGGCACACCCTGGTGACAGGCAGGGCTGTGAAACCAGGACTTGCTTGTGAGATCTCTGCAGGGCTTCCCAGGGGGGAGGTGTGGGAAGAAGGCAGGGGACTCAGGAAAGTGGGATGAGCACCTAAGGCAGATGGACACAAAGGTCCCAGCTTCCCATGGCTAGGAAGGGGGGCTAGAGCTGGGCAGGGTGAGGGAACCAGAGCAGGGACATTCTGACCAGAGGCTGTCTTTCAGGGTGAGTACAGTCCCGTAAGGCCCCACTCATCCTCCACGGGCTCAAGCTGCGACCCTGATGCCCAAGAGGTAGGTGGCCTACTATTTTCTCCCTGTCATCTGGGACCAGGAGGATGGCCAGCAGATGTGTGGTCAGGTAACCAGTCACCCTATGGGAGCAGCCCAGGAAGAAGCTGGCCACACCTCAGGCAGCCTGATGTGTTCTTGAAGACAGTTGTCCACTCGGCATCCCGTGGCTTGGAGTCCTCACTGGGCTCGAGTTCCCAACCCGAGTGGGGCACGATGACCTCATGAGTCAGCGTCTGCAGGCCGTGGTCGATGATGACCATCTTCATGGGCTCATAAGATGACAAGTTCCAGAGTGTGCCTATAAGTGTGATTGGCCATGCTGACCACAGGCACTTTCCTCCCTCCCCTCTTCCCCAGGTGACTGTGTCCAGGTCCTGATCCACCTTCCCTGTGCCCCAGTTCACACAGAATGACAGGAAGTAACAGAAGCCAGAAAAGCTCTGGAAGCCAGCCTGGGCAGCACCCAGTTGTGGCTCCCAGCCAGGAGGGAGTCCAAGAGGAGGGGATGCGATGGCTGTCCCTTCCCCTATTCCCTTCTACCTGGGCTAGTGGGACCAATGCTCCTGAGACCACAGGGAGGTGGTCAGGTGGCTCTGCCTGTCCGTCAGCCCCCACAAAGCACAGTCCTTCTAAGCAGGACCCAGGGCAGCTACAGTAGAGACATGGTGTCCACAGGGAAGGGCCCCCTAGGCAGGCTCTCCCAGAGCTGGACCTCCCAACAACCTGAGCATTTCCCTGGCCAGGAGCCCCCAAGTGGCCTGGCACCTCCTGGGCTCAGCCTCCTGCTCCTTCTGGGAGAGGCTACACACGTTGGACCCACTTACCAGTGACTAGCTCACGGACCTCACTATCCCTGGCAGCCCGCAGCAGGCGTACCAGAGCAGGCACACCGCCGCAGTCCCGGATGGCAGCCTTGTTGTCAGTGTCCCGGCCATAGGAGAGGTTGCGCAGTGCCCCGCAGGCCCGGCGCCGCACCTCGGCCCGAGGGTGGTCCAGCAGCGCCACAAGCAGAGGCAGTCCCCGCAGCTGCCGCACCCGGCGCTTGACGCCCTCGTTCTCAAAGCACAGGTGCTGCAGGTAGGCGGCTGCGTTGGCCTTCACAGGGTCCACAGGGTGCCGCAGCATGGCCAACACCTCAGGAAGTTCAGGGTCCCGCCACCGCGGCTCCTTACGGGTGCTGTCCACTGAGGGTGAGTGTCGTGCCAGCCGGTCCAGGCTGCCCAGGCTGCCCCGTTCTGGCTGGGCCAGGGGCGCTGTTACTGCCGGGAATGCAGGCCGCTCATCCAGCAGCTCACCACCATCATCTGCCGCGTCCTCGTAGGCCCTGTGCAGGCAAGCGGGGCGCGTGGACGTCCTCACAGCAGCCGCCAGCCCTGCCTCTGAGCTTCCCGTCACACCCTCTCCTGGGGACTGTGAACTCACCCAGCAGGGCTGGACCACAAGCATCTGTGTCTTGGCCCCAAGAAGGCAGAGGGCACCAGGAGTCAGACCCCAGCCCAGCTGACAGCCACCAGGGCTTGCATCCCTCCCAGCACAGGGAGCTCTCACTGCTGTTACCAGGTAGCATTCCCCTTTCCTGAGCTGGACATATTTCTATAGAACATCTATCTACAACTGGGGAGGGCCCCTTCCTTCCCTGAAGCCACCCCACCTTCCTCTAAGACCAATCTCCAGGATGTAGGGGGAAGCGTTGACCCTCCTTGTAGAGTCCCTACAGCCGTCCCAGTGGAACCATGCGATAAACAATCAGGCCCCCTCCCGTCAGGCCACGGGACGTCCTTGGCTCTCAGTAGCCCTGTGGGCTGTCATTATCACAACTACTTCCCAGAAGAAGGATTGCAGCTGGAGTGGTCAAGGTGGGTCACACCCCATTCTGCAGACACTGGGACCAAAGAGGCAGGGGCTCTGGGCTCTAGTTACTGCCATGCACGTTGAAAACTGAGGCCCAGGGAGATCAGAGCCTCTTGTACTAGGGTATTCGTGGCCATCTGGCTAGAGCAAAGGCAGCAGGTGTCAGGCACGGTCACTAGCCCTGGGCCAGAGGCAGGGTGCCATCCTAATTTCTATTGCCTCGGGACTCTCCCTGGCTGTGGTTCTGACCAAGAATCAGGGCCTACACAAACTAACCAGGATGTGACTAACTCAACCAGCAGCCAGACTGCCTGTGGGTCACCCTGTGGCTGGGAGTAGAAGGCAGACTTCCCAGGGGGAGGCAGCTGCAGGGGACAGAGTGCTCACCTGGTGTGCAGGCCCCGCCCACATTCAGGCCTCCTCCGTATGGTTGTGCCATAGTCAGGCTCCAGCTCAGGGCCACCCTCGTCCTCAGCGGCCAGGCTGCGAGTGTCATCCTCCAAGCCATAGGGTTCCGCCTGGAAGCGCTCAGGCAGGGAGCGGCCACCTGGCGGCCCAGGCTCAGGGCCCACAGGGAAGGCCTCACGGCGGCCAGGCAACGTGAAGCAGCCATCAGTAGGGCCCAGGCCAAGGGGGCCGGTGCGTGGGGGCCGCACACCCAGCCCACGAGATAGACTGCCGTAGCTAGGGCCATCCCGGGACTCGGGGCCATCAGGAGGGCCACCCCCGCTACTGAGGTAGGCTCGGGAAAGCGTGGCTGCTGGGCCACCACCACGTAGCAGGAAGTGCCGGTCCAGGGGGCCGTCGGCAAAAGGGCCTAGAGGGGGGCCACCATCCAGCAGGGGGAGTCCATCTGGGCCCAGGGGCACCTGGCGTACCGTCCGCGTGGTCACCGTCTTGACCGTCTTGGTAACCTGGTGGACAGGTGGGTGCCAGTGGGCTGGGGAGCCCAAGAGTTCTGGAAACTACCCTAGTGGGGCCAGGTTGGCCTCTAGGTGGCTGGCTCACACTGCAGATGGGACAGCTACAGGTGCCTGGTCCACTCTCTCACCACCCGGGCCCAGCCATACCTTGGTCTCAGTGCGCCGAGTTGTGCCATCTTCAGATGTGACAATGGACACGTGAGAGGTGGGGGTGCCAGGGTCCTCCTCCACTGTCACTGTCTCCTCCAGAACCTCGGGCGCCTCTGGCATTGTGGCCAGTGAGGCCTGGCTGCCTAGGCTCTGCTCCTGGGGTGAGGTGGGGTGTCAGTGGGCAAGACCACAGCTTGTATGTGCCTGGCATGTAGGTCCCCATAAAGACAGCACGGCCTCAGCATGTGTCTCCTCCTAGCCCCCAGGGCTTGTCTTCACCCAAGCATGACAGTAACCTGACCCTGCCCTGTCACTCCACCCCAGGGTTCCTCAGGCTGAGTTGGGGTGCCCTCCTGATGTGCCAGGATTGGCTGATATAGGCTCCTCCAGGCCCGAGGAGGCCCCCAGTGTGACCTGCATGACATCCTCCTAAGGTCAGCTCCCACACCTGACAGGGCTCTTCTGGTATCCTGGGGTCTCCTCCCTGTCCTATCCTAGAGACCCTGAGTGCAGAAGTCTTGGGGGAACAGTTTCACCACTGCTCACTGACTCGCAGCCCCACCCAGACTCCTAACACCAAGGCCAGTCAAACAGCCTCAAAAGACAGAAATATCCACTCCCAGAATGCCCTGTGCACCCACAGGACCAAAATATCTCACTCCTTTCAGCCCAGACTCTCTCAGGTATCAAGGGGGCACACCCTGGCCCTACTTTGGGCCCCCCACTGACTGAGAAACGGGTGTCATATCAGACATTAAAAATACAGCAGATTGGGACCCACATCCACACTTGCCACCATCCTGTAAGAGATGACTACAGTGGAATTCTAAGACAGCTCTGGGCTGAGACACTTCCAAAGCTCACAAGTCTACTGGACAGACTCATCATCAGGGAAACTGAGGCTAAACACAGACACGCTGGCCCACGTCAGAGCTGGCCTAATGGTTGTTACGTTGCTTGGTATAGGAACCCTAGACCCCCAGTCTGCCCTCAGGCCTCTGGCTGTATAGGCCCCAGGCCCACTCTGCAGCTACACCAGCATCTGAGATCAGCACCTACCCAGAACAGGCAGGAGTGAAACTCAGGCTGTGGTGGTCCAAGGAGGAGGACACATTCCCAGATAGCCAGGGCTGGATCAGCAGGAAGATGGGTCTCTTGCCTGGACCCACTGGGGCCCAAACCAACACTGAGTCCCACCTGGCTCCAGAGCGGGACTCCACCCATCCCTGGGCCTAGGACATTAAGCCAGGCAAGGTGCCCAGGGCTATCTCCAGGACCTGCCTGCCTAAGTTGGGGTCCTATCTCAGAGGAATGCTTGACCCCTGATGTATACAGTGCCAGGTCCAGGAAAGGGCTAGAACAGAGGCAGCCCTCAGGATCTAAGTGACACAGGAAACAAGAAGCCACAGAATGCACCTCCCACCACCCCAGGAGCAGGCCCTCAAGAGAATGAGTTTCCCCTTTACAGATGGGGAAACTGAGGCCTGACTCAGGAGAGAGGATTCACCCCGGTCTTCACAATGCTAGTGGGAGGGGTCTAAGGCACTGCAGGGAAGACAATCTGGCAGAGTTCCTCTGAGCCTCACCTTGCCTCTGTCTTGGGGTATGGGTGGTAGAATGCCTGCTAGGGCCCTAGCCAGGAAGAGAGAACCCTGTTCCCTAGGAAAGAGAAATAGACTGGGGCCCCAAGTGGGGACAATGGCAGGCTGCCAGCCAAGGCGGACTGGGCTCTTCTCCAAGGGCCCTGGGGATCCAGGACTGCTCCAAGCAAGAGACAGCACAGGGCTGCCCATCTGTATGTGACCCCTGTGGGGCCCTTGGGGGCTAGTCAGGACTCCAACGTGAGGCTGAGCAGTTAGTCCAGTGGTAGGGTGGGGGCTGGGGAAGGAGCAGGACTGAGGGGATGTTGCCCAGGACACTCTGCAAGTGGGATGTGACCCCCCCTCAGATTTACATATATTTGCATACATTAAACATGCCAAGAAGAGCCCCCTACCCCCTCACTAGGCAGTAGGAGGTAAGGAGGAGGAGAAAGGGTAGCTGGGGCCTGGGCTTCCACTCTGGGGCCCAGTGAACCTCTCCCACCCTAGCTATGGGGAGGGTCTGACCATGCAGAGCTCGGTGGTCCAGGAGACCTGGGCCCGCTCCCCAGCGAGGTCAGCACCCCTATGACACTCCCACCAGCCCAGGGCCAGCAGCGGAATCCCGAGGCCCCAAGAGTCTCCGCTGGCAAATGACCTCAGGGAGCTAAAAACAAGCAATGACTTCACCCGGATAGGAGTGTGAGTCAGCCGGTGATCACGGGAAAGCCCGGCTCCCGTTACACAGACCTGGACAGACATACATACACACACAGGCACTGGGATCTGGACACAGCGTGTGCGCACCTGATCCCTCAGATAGGAACATGTGCACGTACACACGTGTGTGGGCACCCAGTGGGCACTCAGGCCCAAGGATGTCAACCTGCATGCTCTGACAGCACCCCAAGTGCACGGCACCCACTGTTCCCGAGGACACTCATCAGTACACATATCCTCAGGTCCCCGACTTGTCCAGACCTTATCCATGCAAGGCCTCACGTGCTCTCAACACACACAGACAGGGGCCACCAACTCCCTCCATCACCTACCCAGGCGTCCACTCTGGGAGTCTCAGAGCTGATGGTAAATAGGGAAACTGAGGAGGCCTAGAGTAGTGAGAGCCCCACCCAAAGCCATGGTATGGGGCTGGGGGATATTGGGTTGATGACCAGCACACAGTTGGCATCAACAGTGGGGCTGGTCTGGGTACCTGGACCCCTGCCTGACCCTAGCACCCTAATCCAGGGTACCATGACTCATGACTCGGGGCTGGTCCACTCTCAGAGGCTCCTGACCTGGCAGCTCCACATAGCCTCCGTTCCAGACCCAACTCTGAGATGTGTCCCTTTGCAAACCAGACACCAGCACTATCTTAAGATACCCCACTCCCAGCCCAAACCAACGTGCCATGACCAGGCAACAGTCTCTTGCCACCTGCTCCCAGCCTGACCATTCTTGCCCCTCATGCAAGGACCATGCTCAGCCTCCCACCACCCAAATCTCCTATCCCAGATCCCTCCATGGCTCTCCTGTCTGTGTTGCTCCTGCTCCACAGCCCTGAGCCTGGCCCAAAGAAGCACTGCTCCCCAGTTCTGGGGCTTCCCACAAACTCCCTTGGGCTTGTGGGAGGGGCTGGAGTATCCAGGGAGTTGAACCCACCCACCTGCCAGCACACTCAAGAGGGTCCCCAGAGGCAGAGGGCTGAACAGGACTCTGTACCCCATCATGCACCTGGGGTTCAACTTCCTCATGATTAGAGGGGAAGGTGAGGGGTGCTGGGACCCTGGGACATTCTGGGTAGCACTAGGAAACGTCCAGATGCAAGGCATGTGAGGAGCAGAAGAGTGAGAACTGGACCAATGCACAGGGGGGCTGCCACCAGGGCAAAGGCCCACACAACCTCCAGTTGGGTACAGGGATGGTGGAGGGAAAGGCAGAGAAAACAAGCCAAGTCCTAGTTTGGGGGTGAAGGGCTCAGTCGGGGTCTAGAGACGCCCATCTATCTACCCACACCACCCGTCTTCACAGATAAGGACCCACAGTGCTCGACTTGAAGAACAGACTACAGAGGTGCGTGCCCCGTCCCGTCCAAGGCCCTGCTGGCACACACATGGCACAGGCTAAAGTGAGACTATACACCTGGACCCCACACCCAAGGCCAGACTCCCAGCGGGCACAAGTTATGGCCACTGGATGAATGGAGGTGTGAGACAGTAACAGTTCCACAGCCCACTGGCTGCATCCAGTTGGGGACAAGTCAGCTGGGATCCCTCGCCAGGTAGCAAGCCTTGGCCACCACAAAACACCTTCTCTTTTAGGGCCCATGGGTTTTGCCTAGCTCTCAGGACCAGGAACTCACCTCTCTAAGCAGCAGTGCCCCTGCTGGGACATGGCTGATGAAGGGTGGGAAGGCCACAGTGGGAAGCGAGCTGGGATCAGGACAGAGAGCAAGATCCTCACTCGTCCCAGCTTTCCCAAGCCACACTGTGATTATGAATCCCCTCAACCGGCCCCTCCATCTTTAAGTCGATGGCCAGACCCCTGGGGTCACACCAGGACTACACCTCACAGGCACAAACCTGCCTGCCCAGGTAGGCAGGTGTGTGGAAGACCGGCTTCCCACCACAGGGGCTCTTGGGTGGTCTCCCCTTGTCTCCACCTCAGTTTCCCTGCCTGTTACTGAATCCGGCTTCTTCTGAGCAGAGCGCAAGCTGCCCCTTACCTTCCCCACCACCTCAGTTAGGGAGGCAGAAGGCCCAGTCTTCCTTGGAGACCCCCTCCTGCTTCCACACGTGGGCGGGGCCAGCCTCCACCCCTCCCTTCACGTGCGCCGCGGCGCAGAGAAAGCTTCCATGAAAGCTCCGGAAGCTCCTTGGAAGGTCCCCAGAGTTGGAGTCCACGCAGGGGGTGTGGAGGGAGTCTTCCCTCCCGGGAGCAGGAGGCCTAGCCCATCCCTCTCCAGACTCAACTTCACTCCTGCAGAAAGGAGCTGCTAAGGAAGGCCCTGCCTCCTATCCTGGTCCCCCGGGCACCTGTCCTGGGGCTGGCCGGCATACCCCCCTCTCCGTCCCGGGTCCCCGACGCCCGCTCCACACGCAGGGTAGTACTGTCAGGGGGACCTACGCCCAGCCCCCAGGACGGCTCTAGAGACCCCGTGGCCCCGCCCCGTGCACCAAGGCACCCTGTGTGCCTCAGCACTCCACGGACAGCTTCTTACCCTGCCACCCCTCCCGGCTAGCCCGCCACAGCCCGGCCGGAGCGCAGACAATAGCCGCCTCCGGCCAGCGGCTCCGCGAAACAAAAGCGGGTCCTCCGGCACAGGCCAGCGTCCTGCCCTCTGCCTCCTGAACCAGACCACTATGCTCCCCCCGACCCCCAGGCAAGTTCCCTCCAACCTGTCTGAGTTCAGCCGGCATTGGGCCAAGGCTTGGGGGCGCGGGGCGGCGGCAGTGGCTGGACCGGGCTCGGCTCCGGCGCCTCGGCCGCTCGGGCTCAGGCTCGGCGGACTCGCTCCCCGCGGGGGCGGACCTGGCGCGGGTCGCGGCGAGCAGCCAATCGGGCGGGGCCGCGCCCAGGCGGGGAGGGGCGGGCGGCGGCGCGAGGTCCCGCCCCCCACAGCGTGAGGCGGGGCTCTGCGGCCGGGTGGGAGCCAGAGGCGCCCCCAAGTCCCCTGGCCTGGGGGTGTGTGTGTGTGGGGTGGGGTGACAGTTCCCCGCGGAGTGACCTTAGCCAAGTGCTCCTTCCCAGGCCTCAATTTGCGCCTAGTAAATGAGGACACACGCCCCTCCGCCTGTAGAGTTGGGGAAACTGAGTTCCAGCCAGGCAGGGGCCAGTGCTGCGACAGGCACAGTGCCACCTGCGGAGGGCGCCATCCTGGCCACAACTTAGTTCCACCTTGCTGTGAAAGAAGCCCAACAAGATAGGAGTCGAGGCCATGTCAGCACTACAAGGGTCCCTCAGGTCCCAGATCCCACCTTGGATATTTGCCTAGCCCCACCCAGATTGGGGCGCCCAAGAACTGTCCATGCAGCTTGATGGAGACCTGGTGGTGAATGGCCCCACTGGTTACTTTGTGTCTTGGGCTCTCTCCGTGGAAGCACAGAAACCCAGGGTGCCTCCTCCACTCCACCCCCAGCGAGGCATGAATGTGAGGCCACACCCTGGAGTGTTTAGTTCTGCTGGGGTGACAAGGGATGGAAGAGTAGGGCTGGGGCCACCTTTTGGGTCATACCCCACAAAGGCAAGCCAAGGGCTCTCGTATCATGGACCAGGAAACAGGTTCTTGGGACAGAGAGCTGGGGCCAGCCCAGGGAGGCTCAGGGGGTACAGCAAGAGAAGGGTGTCCCACCCAGGCCTTTTACCACTTCTCCCCAGACCCCACTCAGAGACTGAGCCTATACTGGGGCCACCTCCCACTTCCACAATGTGCCATGGACACAGGCAGCAGGCTCAAGACTCTGGGTACCCACTGTGCATCCCTCTGAGCCTCAGTTTCCCCACCCACACAGGGGCAAGGGGCAAGTTGCCCTGGCCATTGGCCTCCTGAGTTTTCTATCCTGGGCAGCCCTATATGGAGCCACCCAGGGCAGTGAGGAGGAGGACCAGAATAGCCCCTTGAGGGAGTGTGGCCTGGATCTTATGTTTAAGCTGGTTCTGTCTTCTCAGTTTCACCAGCTGCTAGTACCCAGCCACACACCCAGAGCTGGCAGCCCTGGGTGGGGGTGAGTCCTGCCCCAGCTGGGTGTCTGGAGGAGGGGGCCCTTCCTGCTGGAGGCTGGAGGCCAGGTGGCCCAGATGGTGGAACAACCTACTGGTGGGTAAAGCAGCAGTAGCCCTGCCCTAGCTCACTGCCACCTGCCTTGCCCCCTGCCCCAAGCTTCTCCAGCTGCCTGCTCTGACCTTGTGGCTCAGCAGATAGTTCCCTAGGTGCTGCCTCCTGAGGTCAATCTTCGGAAGCAGGTTTGGCATTGGGGCAGCTGAGCCTGGGCAGCCCAACTGACTCCCTCTGTCCAGCAGAGAGGGGGAGGGGAGGAGGGACACTGGCCTGAGGCCTTGCAGTCCTTATCCCTGAGGAGGTCAGGGCACTCCAGGCTGTGGGAAAATCTTTCCACCAGGGCATTAACCCTCTGGGGTATTGTTGGCCCTCCCATACTGCCAATTCGTGGGCTGGAGAACAGAGCCTGTTCCAGCCTGGGAGGGCTGGCCTGAGCACCCTAGTGCCTCAGAGGCAGCCTTGGGGGTCACTGGCTGCCTCTATTCCCATGAGGCCCAGCTGAGATGTTCTGTTTCCCTCCTCAATTTGGGAGTGCAAACCTTACACTTGGCAATGTCTGGAGTCGGGTAGCTCTCGAGGTGGCCCTAGCACCCAGGCTCATTTGAGGCAGCTTAGCACCAGGGGCTTGGGAAGAGGGCTCCCCAGTGGGCCTGGGGTCCTCTGCAGACATTAATTTGGCTCTGACCATGTGCCTGTATTGGGCTATGCATTCTACATGGATCTAGTGAGTGACCATAGCAATCATTAAGTCCCCTTGGGATCCCATTTTCCATTCCTCCCCAGAAGCCCCAGCAGGTCTTGCAATAAACCAATGCATGCCAGCTTGTGCTCCACCAGGACCCCTTGATTGTTTTCCCACCTGGCCATTTTCAACCTCCCAATTCACAAGGTTGTTACCTGCAGGACCAGCTGTTGCCAGGCCATCGGCAGGGGCTGCCCGCTGCCCACACTACCACTGCTCATGCCAGGCTGCTGGGCACGCTCCAGCTGCAGGGCAACATGGCGCCGCTCTTGCTCGAGTGCTCGTGTCAGCCGCTCGAACCGGGCTTCCTGCTCCTTCACTGAGGCCAGGATGCTGGCAGCCGAGTGCACGTTGCAGTCCTCCATGACCAGGGTGCCTGCCAGCTGCAGGCAAAGCAGAGCAAGCTCAAAGTAGGGCGAGGCAGCAGCTTGGCAAGCCCATTGCAGGCCCTCTGCCTGCCCCACTCACAGATCATACAACTTACTCCCAGACCAGAGCATCCAGCTCTCGGGAGGGAAGCCACATTGATTAAATTCTAAATTAAAAGCCATTAATCCAAGGCTGGCCGGAAGCCTCCAGTTCACTCCCTATGGGGTATAGGGCTCTGACCTGGCTCCTCTGCCTCCTGCCAGGCCCAGCAGAACCACTGCCCTGGGCATCTCAGAGCCTGCCAGGAAGGGCAGGAAGAGCTGGTATGATGAGTGCTTACTACCACCCATAGCACATGCCAGCACCTTCTCACACAGGTGGATGCCAGGGCCCAGGGAGGGTGGAGGACCAGGCCAGTGAAGGCAGCAAGCGGGGGGTGTAAGAAGCAGCTCCAATGCTGCCAGGTGCCAGGGACATCCAGGCAGGTGTGAGCTGACCACAGCCTTGGAGCTCCCAGCAGCACTTGCCTGTGGCCCAGCAGTCCCGCCTCCACTCCCAGCCACAGTGAACAGGGGCAAGGGTAGCGTCTGCTCCACATGGTAGAGAGAAACCTGAGGATGAGCTGGTTGAAGTTCTGGCTGGGGCTGCACAAGCTTAGAGCCCCTAAACCTGGAAGTGACCAGTGTGTGAGACGCCCGACCCAGAAGAAAAGGGCAGAGCCTGAGCGACTGAGGCCCAGCACTGGAACTTGGTCTGACCTGCCTGCGCCCTAGCCCAGTGTTGTCCCCAGAGGCCCCTGAGGGAGCAGGAAGGGTGGCGGGGGTTTGGCAGCTGCAGTGACGAGCCAGAGCTTTCCCTCCCGCTTGCTCCCTGACTGTGCAGTACTTCTACTTCTCATGGGCAAAAAGAAGCAGGACAAGCATACAAGCTCAGACCAGGCTCCCAGCAGTGGGCGGGCTGCAGGCCAGGTGGCCACACTTCCCGGAGCTGCAAGAGTGTGGCCTGGTGCCCGGTCAGCCCACTGAGGCCAACTCCTCTGGATCCCTTTCCCCTGCACCAACATACCAGGCCAGCAGTGCTGCCCACTGCCCTGGTTGGAGGCAGCTGTAAGGGCAGAGCCCTGGAGAAGAAAACCCAGTGCTGGAGGGGCCAGGACACAGTCTGGGGGTATGGGTGCACCTCAAAGGTGAAGGGATAACATGAAGCCTAGCCCTACAGTGATAGCTGGGAAAACCAAGGCCCAGTGGTGGTAGAGGCTAGTGTTGGCCCCAAAGCTGCTCTCCACTTTCCCTGCACCTGTCACACAAATTAAACTGCCAACATGACCTTGCAGGGAAGCTAGGGGAGCAGAGAAGCTGTTAAGTCAGCCACAGCAGGAAGAACAAACCAACCTCCCACAGGCAGGTTAGGAGTACAGACAGGGTCCTCTGGCCACTGTCGTATGAAGGGCCCAACAGCGGGCCCAACAGCAGGCCCAAGGGCACATGCACCACCAGGGTCACATAGCCCTCTGTACACACCCATTGTTTCCCACACATGGGCCCCAGGAGACACTAGGTCTTGTGCCCGTAAGTGTGGGCTTGCACTGGGCAAGGTAGGGCCTTCCTCCCTAGGAGGGCCAGGTGAATGGCAGGAGCCAGCTCACCTGAACCTCAGAACCAAGAGTCAGAAGGCAAGGTGATGCTGCCCTGGGTGGCAGTGATCAGGACCCACAAGGCAGCTGCCGGCCATGTGGACATGGGGTGGTTTCCTTCCTTTCTTGTGCAGACATGGGATCCTGTCTGACCTCCAGCTTCACCTATGCTATGTTCCTATCCCGTATCCAGCAGGACTAGGCCCGGACTGCAGACCCTGGGGATTGCTTCCCTGCCCTGGGCGCCCCCAGCATGCCCCATCTGTGGCATCCAGGGAGGGCCACCCTGAAGGAAAGCCACTGTTTCTGTCTGGTGGCCCCAAATTCTGAGGCCAGGCCCCACCCCACACTGATCCTTCCACTGCCCAATTCAGCTCAGTTGGGACAAAATAGCAGTGTTTACCAAGTGACATCCCTGAGCCCTGCAGGCTGCAGCCTCAGCACCTCAGTGGCCTGGAAAGCTACCCAAAGTGATATCTAGGAAGAGCAGGGAAGGCCCAGACCCACTCCCCAGACACAGTGGCCCCCAGCCCCCGCAGAGAAGCACAGGATTGGCATAGGTGACGCAGGCCAGAACTGCAGAGAACAGCTTTTTAGACGCAAACTCAATATTAACACAAATATGTGCTGTAAATGTGTGTGAATTTTTTTTTTTTTTTGGCCAGTGCTGGGTTTGAACCCGCCACCTTAGGTATATGGGGCTGGCACCCTACTCCCTTGAGCCACAGGCACCGCCCAATGTGCGTGAATTTTTAAGATCCACCACCAGACTTCAAAGACATTTTGCCCAGGTACCTACCCTGGGGGGTGGTAGGCACAGAACATGCTTCTGTGAGGGCCCAGAGAGCCTCAGTACACACAGGAAAGTGCCATGCTGTGAGACCTAGGTGGACTCTAGCTCTCCACTCACCTGGAAGGGCCCAGCACTATTTGCCAGGTGGACCCTTCATGACCCCCACCTGGGATTGGCACCCAGCATCACACTGATTCAGCAGAGACTGCTGCTTACAAAATACACCTGCTCAGGCAGTTGATTTAGCAATAAGCTACCGGACACCTCAAGAGTGACCAGATCCAAGGACCATGAGACATCCCATGAGAAGGTCAGAAAGTATCAGGAACCTAGAGGCGGGTTGGGAAGGTGAAGGCTTTGATTAAACCCCCACAAAATAAAATGCAAGACAAAAATGATAGCCCAGCAACAATGGAAACTGGCCACACATCCACAGGCAGGGACAGTATCAACCCGGGGCTGCTCCCCCGGGCCTTCACACCCCTGCCAGGAATGGGGAACCAAGGGGTAGAAGCAAGAGGGGAAAGTAAGCTGCCCCATGCACAGAGGCTTCTAGAGGCAGAGCAAACAAGTGCGGATGGTGGGGGATGGACAGACAGGTAGAAAGATGGTAGAGATGGACACAGAGATGGTGGATGGATGGAAGGGTAATTGGGGGATGGTGGTCTACGGTGAACAGATGAGAGGACAGGAGGGAGGGAGGAATAGGAGAATGGAGACTAGATCGGGGGTGGGCAGCTGAGACGAGTGAGGCATTTACAACACCACATGTTTGTGTTAATATTGAGTCAGGGTACTCAGCTGAGATGAGTGAGGCATGGGTGTGGACAGAGGGTGAGTTGGCAGTTATGAGAGGATGAAGGGTGACTGGAGGATTGGGATGGGTGGGTAGGCAAGAGGCTGAAGCTGTGACACTGAGGCTGGGTAGATGCAGGAGTGGAGAAGAGAGAAGAGAGTGTAGCGCAGGGCTGGGTGGGCACTGGGGGGAGGAAGCCCCAGGCCCCCAGCCCTTGGTCCTGACAGTGGTCAGCACTTGCTCTGTCGGGTAAGCAAAGGCACTGTCAGAAGAACCTTCGGGTAGAAGCTAAATGCTTCCCCTGAAATCAAAACTGACATTTGATGTCGTCTTGCTGACCCAGACATTCCTCCTCAGAAGGAGTCCAGCCAGAGCCCTGCTCCGGAAAATCAAATTATGGGGCCCGAGTCCAATCTGGGTTGAGGAATTAGAGGAATTTTCTAAGGGTCAGGCCTGCAGGGGGAGGGGACCTGGCTCTCATCCTGACCGCTCACCCGCCACCCAGCAAAGCATGGTTGCCCTTACCTCAAAGGCGAGGGGGACAAGGGCCCATGGAGCTCCCTCCTGCTGCCCACCCCACACTCCACCTGCCCAGATGAAGGGATATGGCACCAGGAAATGGCCCAGCAGGAGCTAAACCCAGGCCCTGTGGTGCCCACAGCCCACTCTTGGGCTGGAGGGACAGTATAGGAGCTGACAGCACACAGAGACTTGTTCCCCCACCCCACCCCAGTGGGCCAGGCCTTTACCCCAGTGCCCCTCCTGTGGTCAGATGGTGCCCAAAGCCTGTGGGATAGCTTCCCACAAGGCGGGACGCTGTGCCGAGGCTGAGCAAAGGGCTGGTACAGGGGGTCCATGGCTCATACAGGATGGCATCCATGTCGATCTGTGCCAAGGCCACAGTAGCTCGCTGTCAGTGCCCAACCTGTGGTGTCTGGGCTGGGGACAGATGTTCTCAGCCTTTAAGCAGCAGAAGGAACCACCATGGAAAAAGGCAGTAGCATGACTTTGAGAATGAAACGTTTCCCCATGTCCACAAAGATGTCATGTTTTTTAACGAGTGGCACCGTTTAGAGTAAAACACACAGGGAGCATTTGTACAGAACTAAAGGCACCAGCATCACTTCTGTGAGGCAACTTCAGCTCAGTGGAGGCTGGCGTGCAGCAGCTCACAGAACCCATCATGCTAGTCTCTTTACTTCTGTGTATGTGTGTGCAATTTCCCCTAGTAGGAGAAATCACAAAGAAAAGCAAAAGACAAGCAACACATTGGGCTCGAGTGTTCTAACACCCAACAATAAAGTGAGACATGCAATCTCTAAGATGATCCTGTTAGACTGAAAGAGAAACCCAGAACCCTGAAAGTGGGTGAAAAGACCTTAGAGATCAGCCAGAGAAAGGCAGGAGGCATCAGAACCAAGATAAGAGATGGAAAAAGCAGACACCTCTCTGCCCGCCCCCCTCCCCAGAGGCAGGCAAGCATCCCTGCAGGCCAGAAAATTAACCCCACTGGGACCAGATTCAGCCTGGAAATTCTATTTCCCCAGCAGAAGAGGGGTGCCTCACAAACGAGATGCCATGGGATCTCTGCCAAGAACAGAGATGTCCTTCAGTGACCACCTCCTGCCCCCCGTGAGTCCACATGGTCTCCCAGGGAACCCAGCTCCCATGTGCAAGAATGCTCTTGGCACCTCCTCTCAAGGGGCCCTGGCCCTGCACTAGTGGAGTGCTCAGGCCAAGGCAGCACTGGCCAGCCCCCAGGGACATGCCGATAGGTGGATGGCCCAGGGGACCCAGAGCTGTGGGGGCTGATGCAGTAGGCCAGGGTCACGTCAAGGCAGCAGTGGACGAGAAGCTTGGTGACTTCAGATAGGCAGGTGGGAGCCCTAACAGTGTTCCTGTTTCCTGTGTGACTAGAGCAACATGTACTCCCCTGAAGGATCTAGGCCTGAGAGCCTCCACTGGACTGGTCACTGACTGCCTATTCCCTGCACTAGCTGTGATTCCCTTTGAAAGCTTCTGTGAGCGGCTCGGCGCCTGTGGCTCAAGTGGCTAAGGCGCCAGCCACATACACCTAAGGTGGTGGGTTCGAATCCAGCCTGGACCCGCCAAACAACAATGATGGCTGCAACCAAAAAATGGCCGGGCCTTGTGGCGGGCGCCTGTGGTCCCAGCTACTCGGGAGGCTGAGGCAGGAGACTCGCTTAAGCCCAGGAGTTGGAGGTTGCTGTGAGCTGTGAAGCCACACTCTACCCAGGGGGATAGCTTGAGGCTCTGTCTCAAAAAAAAAAAAAAAAAAAAAAAAAAAAGAAAGCTTCTGTGAGGTCACAGGGGATGACACAGAGATTCAATGCCTCTCCTGTTTCTGACCCAGACTCCAGTTGCAGCCACAGCCAGAAGCGACACCTGCAGGCTCTGAGGGTGGGGGTGCAGGCAGCAAGGACCTACCTCCTGTGAGGTACACCCAGGTGCTGGGGCGCACCAGACAGGGAGGGCCTGGGGGGGCCAATGCAGTGTTCTCTGCCCTGTGGGCTTGGCCCACTCACTGCACCCCTAAGGAGGAGTGTGATACCTGTGAGCAGGGAGGAACCAAGGAGTGGGCACAGGCACTGGTGGCCAGCCTGTTGCCTCCATCACCCCCCAGACAGGCTACAGCCTGCAAGGTACCGTGTGAGCTGACCCCCGCCTCAGGGAGAACAGGAGCAGTAGAGATGGGGTCTACTGGATCCTAGACCCAGAGCCAAGCTCCCACCCTTCACTCGGGGTGGGCACAGGGAACAAAACATCTCCAAGGAGGGGACCAAAGGCAGACAGGCCTAGGGCCCTGCCCCTACTGATACCCAGGTGGCCCCGCTGAGACCATGAGGGACAGTTGCCCAGCCAGGCTGAAGGGCTGCAGCTGGGTGGGTGTGGCAGTCTGAAGGCTGGCCGCTGGCCTGCATGCAGAATGCCCTAGCCTGGAACGCCCTCTCCCCTCCAGACTGTGGGTGGACCCCCTCTTCCCGGCCCCTCCATCACCATGGCAACACCCAGGCTTCTCCAGAGGGACAGAGTCTCTTTGTGGTAACACAAAGCCCCTTTGAGGGGCGGTGGGAGCACAGCCCCTGGGAGCCTGTGGCCAAAGAGTCTCTAAGCCAGGGCCCCCAGCCCAGCCCCTTCCTGGTTGCAGAGTCACAGAGGCCGGGGCAGGATAAACTAGTGGTTAGGGGCTAGGACCTAGCAAGGTCCACCCCAGCTGCCTGTGGAAGGGACCTTGGGGGTATGACATGGAGATCCCCCAGCTGAGGAGTGGCTCTCGGGGAACCTGGAGGGCTTCCCAACTTCTCTGGTCATTTTGACAAGGAACATGGTCTGCTTAGAGACGTGGAAAATGGCACTGGCAACTGGGGCTCTGGCCCGATGGGAGATACCCAGGACACCTACAGTGGCAACTGGGCAGGGCTGCGGGTGGACAGCGGGATGTGAGGAGGCAGGTCGGCCCCTCCCCTCCGCTTGCTGTCCCCTTGTTCTCCTGGCCCCTCCAGCAGGTAATCTGCTGCCCCTGGAGAGAACACACCTGCTGGCTGTGCCGTCTGGGCTGCTGTGCTGCAGCCACAAGCCCAGGGCAGGCCTGGACAACAGGGAACCTCACCCTGACTGACTTGTTCAGGGCCGGAGACAAACTGGGTACTGGGTTTGGGCCCAGTGACAGAGCCCTGTGCAGACCCCTCCCGGCATGGCTGCCCTGTCCATAGTCCAGCACCATGTCGAGGAGGCACAGGCTGGGCCACATCTGCGCAGGCCCCCAGCCCTGGAGCCCCTCCCTGTCTTGGCCTGAGAGGGTCCCTGCCCACCCTGACTGCTGCTGACCATGCACTTGGCAGCGCCCCTGCCTGCTGGGCGCCCTGCCCGGGAGGCCCTCCCACAGCGACCTTAGTCTGACCCACAGCAGCTTTGCTAACTAAGCCCCCATGGTAGGGGGGGTCACTGGTCAGTACAACGGCACGAGGCAGCCCTGGCCCTGAGAGTGATCCATCCTTTTGTGGGCAAATCTTTACGGGCACCAGGGAGTGGGGTCAGGACTGCCTCCCCCAGCAGTGCCCGAGTCAGCAATCACCCTCACACCCCCCACGAAGACCCCTGCCCCACCCCTCTCAGGCCTGCTCTCCCAGTCACATTTGGCATTCTCCTGTCTGCATTCTTGCTCTCTGCTGATGCCTGCGGGCACAGGATGGGGGTGGGAACCCCCAGCTGCCACAGCAGAGGCAGGGCGGCCACAGGGAGTCAGCTACAGTGACTATCTGGTTCAGGATGGATGGGAGGCTGGTGTGAGTGAGAGAATGGTGTGTCTGGCCAACTGTAAGGATCTGGCTAGGCAGCTGGAGGGAAAGAGCCAGAACCCAGGATCCAGGTGGGAGTCTGTCAGGCCAGGGAGGCTGTACAGGAGCATATGTGGTCCTAGGAGAAAGGGCTACAGCCTGAGGAGGGATAGATGGGCCCATGAAGCTGAGATAAATAAGACAGGTACAAACCCAGCACCTCCAGGGGGGCCTCCTCTGACCTTCTAGAATAGGGAATGTCTTCACTTTCCCTGCCACCGCCCACCATGCACTGGAAGGGGCAGAAGTCAGGACAAGCACTGACCAGTGAGCCCCCTAAAGAAGGCAGAGCTGCCACCTTTGTAGTGCATGACCTGTCCACTTGTGAGTCCTAAGACCCTCAGGGGAAAGGCGGGCTTCACCAAGCCCTTCTCCCACCCTGGGAGATCCTCTGTCAGAGGCAGAGCCCATGGGACATGCCCTTGATGCAGCCAGGAACTGGAGCCCACCCTGTCCCCACACCCAGGTGCCCTCCCCTCTGCTCTTACCCCAAGGTTCCATGTTGACTCTGGCCAACTCTGGCTGCACCCAGGACCCTTCCCTCCTACAACCTGAGCTAGACTTGGCCTTACTGCCCCCACCTCCCCTGCTTGGGAGCCAGCTCAGCTTGGAGCATTCAGGAACATAGGCCTGGTATCACCAACCTCCAGCCCAGAAGCAAACTACTGCCTTCTATATGCAAATGACACTGTGGGAATGGACAGGGTCCCCCACCCCAGTGAGGACTTCAGATCCTTCAGAACCTGGTCTGGTTCCCATCTATACATACTGGGCAGGCCTAGGGAGCTGAACTTGGCTGTGTACCACACCCCAGCCACTGTGTAGAAGGAAATGTTGGACCTCCTTGAAACCACCCAAATGCTGGTGCACCCCCCCCCCCATGTCATAAGCTAAACCTAATCTCCACTCTTAAGAGGTGGGGCCTTTCATTAGGTGATTAGTGCCCTTAGTGTCTTTTAAAAGAGGCTAATATAGCTCATGCCTTAATCCCAGCACTGTGGGAGCCTGAGGCAAGAGAACTGCTTGAGCTCAGGAGTTGAGACTTGTCTGAGCCAGAGTCAGACCCTGACTCATTAAAAAAATGAAAACCCAGCCATGTACCAATGCAAGTGTCAGTAATCCCAGCTGCTTCAAGAGGCTGAGGCAGCAGGATGCCCACAGCCCGAGTCTAAGGTTGCAGTGAGCTATGATGCCATTGTACTCTGCTCAGGGAATAGGGTGGGACTCTACAACAACAATAAAAAAAAAAAAAAGAGACTAATATAGAAAAAAAAAAAGA
>CAUYQV010157968.1:0-11787 GCA_963574575.1 Galagoides demidoff | reverse complement strand
GACATGTCTGGTTTGGGGATTTTGTGATGTGGGCTAATCTTACTGGGGTTAGATGATATCTCAAAGTAGTTTTGATTTGCATTTCTCTGATGATTAAGGATGATGAGCATTTTTTCATGTGTCTATAGGCTGTGTGCCTGTCTTCTTCAGAGAAGTTTCCCTTCAAGTACCTTGCCCACCCTGAGATGGGATTACTTGTTCTTTTCTTGCTAATACATTTGAGTTCTCTGTGGATTCTGGTTATTAAACTTTTGTTGGAAACATAACCTGAATTTCTTCTCCCATTCTGAGGGCTGTCTGCTTGCTTTACTTACTGTGTTCTTGACTGTGCAGAAGATTTTTAGTTTGATCGGGTCCCAGTAGTGTATTTTTGATGTTGCTTCAACTGCCCAGGGGTCCTCCTCATAAAATATTTGCCCAGGCCAATTCTTTCAAGTGTTTTCCCTGCACTTTCTTCTAGTATTTTTATAGTTTCATGTCTTAAATTAAATCTTTAATCCAGTGAAAGTCTATCTTAGTTAAGGGTGAGAGGTGTGGGTCCAGTTTCTCTTCTACAAGTCGTCAGCCAGTTCACCTAGCACCATTTGTTAAATAGGAGATCTTTTCCCCACTGAATGTTTTTAATCGGCTTGTCAAAGATCAAATGACGGTAAGCAGCTGGGTGCATCATAATTCTAATATTTGTGGAATAATAAGACATTTTGAGATAAGCCCTTGTGTTCTAAGTTCCAAGAGCCTTAGAGCCTGACCTCAGAGGACATAACAATCAGTGTCTGAGGAGTCCCTGGAAAAAAAATGACTTTCATCTTCCTTCTGAAAATTTGAGTGAAATATCACCACCCAGAAACAGCATATTGCAAAAGACAAAAAAAAAATAAAAAATAAAAATCCTGTGTTCTATAAAATGCCAAATAGTTTCATAGGCATCAACATGGAATGGGGGCAGGGGCAAGGGAGAGGGAAAGTAGATGAGGTTGGGGGGAAAGTTGCAGACACTCTGAGAGGTCCTTCTGTTCTATTCCGAGGATTCTGAGCTTTGTGGAATGGGAAAAAACACATAGATTGTTCCTAGGCAGTGAACATAGTATAAGCAGATAAAGTTTCAGGAAGCTGAGAGGCATGGAGAAAAAAGTCAGAACAGAAGAGAGACAGAAAACAAGTTGAGACTATTGAAATAGTCCATGCAAGAAATACTAAGGACCTGAAGGAAGGCGGTAGTAGTGAGTTAGGAAATGAAATAAATATTTGAGATATTGCTGAGGTTGAACTGAAAAGATGTAGCAAATCAGTTATAAGTAGTGCAATGAAAGTTGAATGCAACCAGCTTGAACTAGTTCTTCCAATAAGTAGTTCTAGAAATTTTATTTGCATGCTAATAGCATAAAGAAAACTAATAGAATTTAATTTACTCTTGCCTACAAGTCATAAAGAGTTGCTCAAAATGTCCATATGTAGCATGTAAAATTTCTGCTAATCAAATACAAGTTATACCAGAGACAGGCCAGTTCAAGAATATGTGTCACAGTCACCAAGACTGAGTTGAGAAGAAATGGAAAATCTGAACAGATCTATATTAGTCATTGAATTTGTAATTTAAAAACTTCCCGAACAAAGAAAAGTCCAGGACCAGATAGCTTTATTGGTAAATTCTACTAAGCAATTAAAGAAGAATTAACATCAACTCCCCTCAAGCTTTCCCCCCAAACTGAAGAGTGAGGAAGACTTTAAACTTACTCTGGAAGGCCAGCATTAACCTTAATACCAAAGTCTAAGACACATCAAGAAAATAAAACGATAGACCAATATCCCAGATGAATATTGATGCAAAAATTCTCAACAAAATGCTAGCAAACTGAATTTGATAGCACAATAAAAGAATTATACACTATGACTACATGAGATTTTATTCCTGGAATGCAGGTAATAACAAATGGAAACCAATCTATGGAGTATATAATATTAATGAAATGAAAGAATGAAAACACCTAATCACCTAAATTGATGCATTTGACAAAATCAACACCCATGCGCAAACAGGACAAAAAAAAAACACACACTACAAAGTAGGAATGGAAGGAAACTACCTCAGTGTGATAAAAGCCATTTATGATAAAAGCTAATTATCACACTCACTGGGGAAAGACTGAAAGCTGTTTCTTTAAGATCAGGGACAAAACAAGGATGCCCACTTTTGCCACTGCTCTTTAACATAGTCCTTCCTGGCAGTCGCAATCAGAGCAATTAGGCAAGAAAAGGAAATAAAGGGCTTCAAACTGGAAAGGAAGGAGTAAGATGGTCTGTTTGCAGATAACATGATCTTATGTGCAGAAAACCCTAAAGATACCACAAAAATAACTGAAAATTGCTAAAACTAATAAACAAAGGCAGTGAAGTTGTAACCTACAAAATCAACACGAAAAATTAGGTATGTTTCCAACAACATTTTAGGTATGTTCACTAATAACGAGTCACCCAAAAAAGAAATTTAAAAATTGATTTCACTTACGATAGTATTAAAAAGAGTAAAATGCTTAGAAATAAACTTAACTTGTACATTGAAAACTATAAAATGTAGTTGAAAGAGATAAAAGAAGACACAAATAAAAGGAAAGCCATCATGTGTTCATGAATTTGAAGACTTAATATTTTTTGTTTGTTTGTTTTGTTTTGTTTTGTTTTGTTTTTTGCAGTTTTGGGCCTGGGCTGGGTTTGAACCCGCCAACTCTGGTATATGGGGCCAGAGCCCTACTCTTTGAGCCACAGGGGCCACCCAAAATTTTACACTTTTTTTTTTTTTTTTTACTGGGGCTTGGGTTTGACCCTACCACCTCCGGTATATGGGGCCAGAGCCTTACTCCTTTGAGCCACAGGTGCTGCCAGAAGACTTAATATTGTTAATACTACTACCCAAGCAATCACAGATTTAATGCGATCTCTGCCATAATCCCAATAGCATAATTTGCAGAAATTGAAAAATCTGTCATAAGATTTATATGGAATCTCAAAACGCTTTTAAAAATGAAGAACAGAGTTGGATGTGTCTCTCACTTCCTGGTTTCATAACTTATTACAATGCTATAGTTATGAAAATACTGTGGTACCGACATAATGCAGACATACAGATCAACAGAATAGAATAAGGAACTCAGAAATAAACCGTCAGATAGAGGATCGGGTGACTTTCAGGAAGGGTGCCCAGACCATTCAGTGAAGAAGAGATGTCTCTTCAACAAATGAGGGTGGGAAAATTTGGTACCCACAGGCAAAAGAATAAATTTAGAGCCTTACCTTACAGCATATGTAAGAATTAGTCAAATGGATCAAAGACTTAAACTTAAAACCTAAAACTATAAAACTCTCATTAAAAAAAAACAGGGAATTCCATGACATTGGACTAGGCAAAGAGTTCCTGAATATGACACCAAAAGCATAGGAAACAAAAGTAAAAGTAAATCAATTGGATTGCATAAAAATTAAAAACTTTTGTAAATCAGAAGACAAGTGAGTGAAAAAGAAACCTATAGAATGAAAACAAATATTTGCAACTGAATTAATATGCAGAATATAGAAAAAAAAACTCCTACAACTGACCAACAAAGCAATATAGAACCTGGATTTCAAGATGGGCAAAGGACCTGAACAGACACGAAGACACTTCTCCAAAAGATGTTCCACATCACTAATCATTAGGAAATGTAAATCAAAACCATAATGAGATAACCCCTCACACCCATTAGGATAGCTACCCTGAAGAAAGGAAAGAAAGAGAGAAAGAGAGAACACAGTGGGGAGGAAAGAAGGAAGGAGGGAAGAGAAGGGAGAAGGAAAGAAAAGAAGGAAACAAGTGTTTGCAAAGAAGAGAAGAAAATGGCCCCTCGTGCACTGTTGATGGGAATGTAAAACAGTGCAGATGCAAAAATAAATAAACAAACAAACAAACCAGTGTAGCAGCTTCTCAAAAAATTAAATACATGTTGAGAAGCCAGCAGAAGAAAGAAAAGCAAATGTAGAATTAGTATATGATCCAGCAATTCCACTACTGCATATATACCCAAAAGAATTGAATGCAGGGTCTCACAAAGATAGTCACACACCCACGTTCATGGCAGCATTATTCACAGTAGGCAAGAGGTGGAAGCAACTCAGACATCCCCTGATGGATGAGTGGATAAACAAAATCTGAAATATCCATACAATGGATTACTAGTCAGCCTTCAGAAGGAAGGAAATTCACAAGCTGCAACCTGGATGAACCTTGAGGCCGTCAGGCTAAGTGAAATAAGCCAATCACAAGATGAGAAAGACTGTGTGACTTCACTGCTATGAGGGATCTGGAGTAGATACGGGATGCAGAATGGTGGCCGCCAGGAACTGAGAGGAGGCAACCCAGAGCTGTTGTTTAATGGACATGTAGTTTCTGCTTTGCAAAATGAAAACGTTTTGGAGATTGCTTACACAACAATGTGAATATCCCTAACACTACTGAACTGCGAAATGACTAAGATGGTAAATTTTATATATTTTGTTACCATAATAAAATTTAAAAAGAAAAAACTTGTGGCAAATCCCTGAACAAAGGCTAAAAATTTGTGTTCTGAAAAACAATGAAAATGAATTTATGCCAAGACCACAAATTATTGAAATGCATCTCTGACGTTAAGCCTCAGGCCATGAGCAAGGAAAATAAATTCTCCTACGATGATGGGCCCAAATGACTGGGAGCCAGGTACCGGCAATTGCAAAGCAAGAGAGAACTAATTTCTTGATGGAGCCATCTAAACTGCAGTGCCAATTCCTGCACCAGATTTCACTGGAGCTTGCTCTTCCCTCCTCATTAAACAAAGATAATGCAGAATTACAGGGTGGAATTATTTGCCAAAGAGTTTTCCATTTTCTGCTCTCTGAGATGATGCAGATTGGAGTGAGAAAAGTTCCCTGAGGACAAATGCTCACACTCTTAGTACCGGAGTTTGCTTGCAGCAAAAACAGAGCGCTTAGAGTTCTGCCTTTGTTATTATCATTCAGGGTCCCGCAGGAGAGCCCAGTTCAATTAGCGATGCTCACCCAGGCCAACCTACCATTAGGGAGCCCTGTGTGAGAACATTTACATTTCCCCTTTTGTTTCAAATGAGTCAGGTCTTTAACTGGATTGTGGTAATTTAACCCTCCTAGTCCACCACTGCTTCTGCTATCCAAGAGACTTGAAAGCAGCTCCTGTGACATTGAATGGAACATGCGAATTGAACTTCTTCGATTCCATCCAGAGTTTATGCTATCATTTCTCATTCTTCAGTTATATCCTGAACTCTTTTAAAGGAAAGGGGGATTCTTACAGGCTCTCACAGATTAAATTCTTTGGATTGCAATTTTAGTTAGGTGCTTACATAAGTTACAAAACTATAAAACCCAAATAATCCTCAAATTCACAAGTCTACAGCCCAAATGTTGTGTGATGGATTGCATTGTTTTTAGCAGATTGAATCACCATCTTCACCAAGAGTCTGTTCCTGTTTGCTCCAGAGAAGGATGTTTTGAGGTGGGTGCTGTGAGAACGTTCAGTTGTCTGATCACATTTCTGCCCTGCAGTCACCGTGACGTCTGCTCACAGGCTGCCATGACGCCATTTGGCCTCACTTAGCACAAAGACATCATTTACATAATAATTCCATCTCTATTCTTTCCTCAATTAGCCCCCTTGGCCCACAGTCACAAGCTAGTGCTACTTGGTGATCAGTGTACTTGAGGCCCTGGCAATCACAGGGTGGTTATTATCCAAGGAATAGTGCAGGTGATTCGTAACACACATATGCTATATTGATGGGTTACACGACCATAAATGAAAACAAAAACTTTAACTTTGGAGAGAAGTAACAGAAGCACCAGGTCCTTGGAATCAGCTAAGGAACACTACAGTACATAGCAACTCCCGTAGCAGCTTTTTAATTCTTGAATAAAGTAGTTCACTTTTCCTGTTTATCTCTGCCAGAGTCAGCTCTTTGAGAGCAAAAAGCCCTGTGGTTTTATTGTTTCCCCTGCAGCACTCAGCAAAGCTCTGCCCAGTATCATACAGAATAAGTGACCACTTGTTCACTTGCTTCAGAGGTTGTTGAACTGAAAGATTGATAAAGGATTCCTGCGTGTTTACTTACTTTGGGGTCTGTCTTGGTCAGTTCATCGGGTTGGAGAAGTAGTTCATTAACATGATACATTACAGAAAAGGGGTCTAGTCTACCTATGGGCCATGGGGAGATGTGAAGGGCTCTGCTGGCTTCCCATTTGCCACCTGCTTCCAGACCATAACATCTGAGCACTCACACTTCTTGACTTTCTTTCAAATGGACCCCCAAGCTAGAAAATGAAGGCTCGATTTAAAACAAAGCAAGCACAGACAGACCTGTGCCATACCTCCCATTGCCCAAAGCCTGTCCCTCCCAGGACTGGGGAGGCCGCTAGAAGGGAAAGCCGAGCTCTGCTGCTCCCTCTCTTTATCACCAAGCAGTGTGTGGCCTCAGGCAAGTCACCTAACTTTTCTAATATTTGGTTATCTTATAAAATAAAAGAGCCGCAGTATTCTCCGAGAGTCTTTCTTGCTCTAAGAATCTCTTGCCTCTGCAGAGACTTTAGGCAGACCCCCTTATCCTGATTCTGCTGTCCTAAAGCAGCCTGGAGGAGGCCCTCGCTACCCCATTGCTCCATTTTTCTCCCCTGTCTCTGTCTTCCTTTCCCCCCTCCTCCCCTTCTTACCCCCACTTTCCTCTCCGATGGTGATACCATATGGGAAACAGGAGGCCAGGAGCAGTGACAGCAGGAACATTTCAAAGGGAGTAACTGCAGAACGTCCTAAAGATACCCGCGTGTTCCCCTCCTCTCAGGCATGGATACGAATTCTTCTGACACTTTTTCATCTCAGAAAGTTAACTCGTGAGTGTGTTTTCCAGGTTGAACATTGAACTACTTCTGAGAGGTCACTTTGTCAAAGCTAATGGGTAACTGTAGTCTGGTAGTAAGGAGTTGGTCAATGTGTTTCCCCCTCCATTGGAAACATTAAATAACAATGCAGGAATGATAGTGTCAAAATCACTCTAAGTAAATTCCTTGAGATGGAAGGAAAAGGAAATAAGACATTAGGCAAAAAGTTGTAACTGGCATAAAATGAGATGTTCACCTCCAGCCCCCTCCCCCTCCCCGCCACCCCCGCACCCTGGAGTTGCCAAATTAACTTCGTGTTTTATTTCAAATCTGTGAATGCTAATGCTTTTTAGAGTGTTACTCTGACAATAGCTGATGTAGAGGCTTCTGTCCTCTTTAGAGACATGTCATCATGTGGAACACAGTAGCTCCACTATGCTGGAAAAAATTGTTATTCCTTTTTAGAAGAAGATACGGAGAGATTCAAGAGAATTCAGGTGCAAGTAATGAAGATTTCTAAAAATATATATGTATAAAAATGGGGAAATGAAAGGAATTACAAATGTTTGCTATGTTTGCAAAGGAAAAAGCTAATGGCTGGCTTAATGACTATCTTATACAAATGTAGATTTGTCATGGGACAGAGCCAAAGAAAATAAACTCTCTGTATTCCTCTATTAAATTTTCAAATTTAGAATTTCTTTTGCTTCTAGAAACTCTAATTTGTTCATTAAGCAAATATCCTTAGAGCCCTCATTATGCTTTTATTAACATTGTCTTCACTTCTACCATTAGCTCTGCTTCCATAGAAAGTACCTAATCTGATTATTCAGCCTGACCACCTTTTTCAAATATCTCTGTCTCTCCTTAAAGGCGATTTGATGTTTCCTTGCCATCTTGTGGCACCCAGCCTGAGGTATCCTCAGCACCAGTGCACTCAGACTGTTGGACTCTTTAAACAGACGTGGATAGTCAAAAAGTGATGGTAAGCAGGGTGTCATTTCTCCCTCTAGCATGCCTGCAGCAAAATTCTGGTCAAGAGGGAAGGATTGTAAGTATACCCCTGCCCTGAGAGTTCCTGCCAAGGTAAGCATGAACAGAACAGCCTCTCTCCTAGCCAGGAAACTTCTTCAACTTCTGTTCTAAAAGGTCCATTGGCTCAGCTGATTGGTTACCCATGGTACCAGGCAGATGATGGTGTTGCCCTACAGCACTGACTCAGAAGTGGACCTCTTTTACAGCTGTCTGGTTTAAGAATCCTCCTTTCTGGTGTGATCATTTATCCATCAAATTCCTGGTTTGGGTCTCATCCTATATGGGCTGCCGACCACAGTTACCTTAGTATTTGAGTTGCCCACGTAAAAAAGTAGAAAGACATGGGGGTCTGAAATCTGAGCTAAATTTATCATTCTCTTAAGTTCCCTGGGGCATTAACTGAAACTGATTGAGAAAATATTATACAGTAGAACCTCTTTAAATTCACCAGCCAAGCAACAAAAACTAACAGTTTGACACGTGGAGGTGGTCAACATTCAACATATGGAGCTAGGCCTTAGACAGGTGTCCTCAAACTACGGCCCAAGGGCCACATGCAGCCCACCTAGGACATGTATCCGGCCCGCCGGGTGTTTTTGCAGCTGCTGTCTGTCCTGCTTAGCAGCTGATTCGTCCCTGGGCCCGCAGTCTGGCCTCAAACAGTCTGAGGAACAGTGAACTGGCCCCCTGTTTAAAAAGTTTGAGGACCCCTGTTTAGTACATGTGGTCTAAGTCCAGTCTATGAAAATTAGGTCAAGGTAAGGAGGTAGTCAAATATGGAGGTTCTACTTTAATTGATTTGGGGAAATTTTTGGAACCCAATTCACTGGTCTCTCTCTGTTCTCTATTGCACCCACAGTTTCATTCACATATTCTCATTTTCTTAATTTTTCCATGCAGTTAAAACCCCCACAAGTCCCCTCCCTATTTGCACATGTATAGATATCAAGCTGGATAGGAGTGTTTATATTTGTCAAAATGGAAGTGAGTGTCTGAACAGAAGCATATGATAAATACTGATGCCTGAACTTTATCCCAGACCAAATTATTCAGAAATCTCTTGGAACTGGGTCCACAAATCAATATTCTGAGAAAAATTTCCCAGATAATTCTTACGTATAGCCAGGTTTGAGAACCATTAAAATGGAAGCTTCTGGGCCCAACTCTCTGGGCACTGTAGAGTGTTGGTACCTGATAAAGTAGCATGGCTCCCCCAAGGCAAAGGCAATATAAACAATAAATATTATAGTAGTTCCCAGAGGGGAGAGATTTCTGTGAGGTGAATGGGGTCATTAATGACAGTTTCATGGTATTAGTGAGAATTCATGGAACATTTTGAATTATAGATATACTTCTACTCAGTAAGGAATATCTACAAATATGACATATATGATAATACACATAATCATTATGATTAACACTTATGTAGTGAATATCATATGTCAATTATTAATACATTACTTATATCAACTCACTCTAAACTCACAATAACCCTGTAAGGTGGGCATCATATTTATTTCCATTTTATATATGAAGGAATGGGAGCAAAGAGGTTAAGAGACTTGCCTGAGATTATAAAGACAGTGCATTGCAAAGTCAGAACTTTGAACCCTAGCTGTAGGGTTCAAAGATCTGTACCCTAAGTAACTATAAGATAGTAGTCTACTGCCATGTGAAAATTCCATGTGGAACCACTTAATTTATCTATGAATCCTTATACTGAGCTAATCATTTCTTCCTTTCTACATCTTATCTATGAGTTCCTCTATACCCAGAATCACAGGCTGTTAGGGCTGGGAAAGACCTCATAAATCAACCAGTGTTGCCCCTGCATTTATAGAAGTGTTTCCAATTTTATTAAAAGGTTTCCTTTTGACTGTGGCTAATCTGCTGCATCACAAGTTGTGTTCTCTGGAAACAGATGCTAACATTGAATCTAGGGTACAAGCTGTTTATTAGGGATCCAAATCTATAAGGGTTAAAAAAAGAAAAAAATCAGGACTAGGCAGAAAAGTCAAACTGAAATAGAATCCTAACAAAGCCTTGGTCAATCCTTCAGGGAGCTTTGAAATGAGTACATTATTATTATTTTTTTTAATCAGAGTTATCCTTTGCTGGGATGAAATAGTCTAGGTCTTTATATTCTTCTGTTTACTTATTTTCTGGATCCTGGCTATTCCAGTGACCTTGGGAAAGGCAGCTTGTGGCTGTTGAGGCAGATTCTAAAAGAGGTAACACTTGGAGGTTGTCAGTTGATCATACTCCTTGCAATTGGATAGATCTGAAGTTATAACTGACAGAGAGTTATATGGGAGTTAAAAGATATTACAGATAAAATGGGGTATGGAACAAAAGCAATCAGAGTTTCATAAGGAAAGGGGAAGAAGCAATATTTGAAAAGATAATGGCAGAGAACTTCCAAAATTGATGAAATGTAGCAATACTCAGTGAATGAATAAATGAATCTCAAGTTTAATAGGATAACAAAGATGTCATTGAGCTCATTATTAGACAAAGAAAAGATCATAAAGTTGCCAGATGGAAAGGACAAATTACCTTGAGATAAATCAAGAACTAAAAAACCTGATTTTTCGAACAGCAAATTTAGAACACTCCAGGTGGTGGAATCAAAGCACTGAGTGAGAATACCTGCCAACCTGAAATTGTATACCCAGGAAAACTATCTTTGATGAATTAGGAAGAATAAAAGACAGTTACAGACAGCTCAGAACAAGATCCTCACACACCTTTTCCTATATAACACCTTAGCAGGTATTTTGAAAATTCTTCTTCAGCATCCTGATCTGCTTTACCGTCCTTGTTTGCAAGTTTAACATTTTTCCTGCCTTATCACCTTTTGAAATATGTGAGGCAGCCAGTTGACTAAGAAGATGTCAGCATTTTCCTGACCCTGAGTAATATAATGATAAATTTCTTTGGCTTTTGGTCTCGCCACAATGTTGTCCACTATGCTTTTTCTTTTTTAGTAAGTTGTCATCTCAAGAATCCACAAATTTAGCCACTTTTCCATCTTTTCCATGGCTTCGTCATTCACCATAGATATTACTTCAGCATTTTCCAGAGTGGCCTCACATGCAGACATTTCCTCTTCCTTTTGGGGGATATGTGGTTTCTTGATTCATTAGCAAGGAACTCACAGCCAGCAGCACGGTAAGTCATGCCTGAGGGAAGCTATCTAACACATATATTTTCTTTGTAAGCCCCATCACAGCTCTTTTCACTTAGAAACACTAGGACAACACTTCAGCACTGTGCTTAGGAACCATTTTAAACAGCAAAATCTCCTACAAAAACCAAGAAAAACAGGGAAAATTGCAACTAAGTAGTCTTTGAAAAGGATGCGCTTTCAGTTATAAAGAGCTGAAACAAGAAGGTGAAGCATCACCTTGTTGTGCAACCTCAGATGGGAAATATGTGTGTCAGGAAACTAATGTTTTTTTTGCCATTTTGCACATTTCCATGAGTTGCCATGAAGGCATTGCAATATTGATTCTTGGACTACAAATAAATTTTAATGAGTCAATGAGTTCATAAATAAGGTATCTGTGAATGAAGAGGCTCTACTGTGCAAACACAGAAGTTGCATAAAAATGGGAGATGCTGGCTCAGCACCTGTGGCTCAGTCGGCTAAGGCGCCAGCCATGTACAACTAAGGTGGCGGGTTTGAATCCCCAGCCCAGGCCCGCCAAACAACAATGATGGCTGCAACCAAAAAATGGCCGGCCGTTGTGGCGGGCGCCTGTGGTCCCAGCTACTTGGGAGGCGGAGGCAGGAGACTCGCTTGAGCCCAGGAGTTGGAGGCTGCTATGAGCTGTGATGCCA
>CAUYQV010157963.1:0-61011 GCA_963574575.1 Galagoides demidoff | reverse complement strand
CCATCCTTAATCATCAGAGAAATGCAAATCAAAACTACTTTGAGGTACCACCTAACCCCAGTAAGATTAGCCCATATCACAAAATCCCAAAACCAGAGATGTTGGCGTGGATGTGGAGAAAAAGGAACACCTCTACACTGCTGGTGGGGATGCAAATTAATTTGTTCCTTTTGGAAAGACATCTGGAGAACACTGAGAGAACTAAAAATAAGACCTGCCATTTGATCTTGCAATTCCTTTTTTAGGTATATATCCAGAAGACCAAAAATTGAATTACCACAAAGATATTTGCATCAGAATGTTTATTGCAGTCCAATTCATAATTGCCAGGTCATGGAAGAAGCCTAAATGCCCATCGACCCACAAATGGATCAATAAACTGTGGTATATGTACACCATGGAATACCATGCAGCCCTAAAGAAAGATGGAGACTTTACTTCCTTCATGATTATATGGATGGAATTAGAAAATGTTCTTCTTAGCAAAGTATCTCAAGAATGGAAGAAAAAAGTATCCAATGTATACAGCCCTATTTTGAAACTAATTCATAGCTTTTATAAGAATGTCATAACCTAATTATAGCCTTAGAATATGAGAAGGGGGTAAGAGAGGGGAGGTGAGGTGGGTGGATAGAGGGAGGGAGGGTGACTGGTGAGGTCACCTCTATGGTTAATCTTACAAGGGTACAAATGAATCTTTCTAAAAGCAGAGTATGAACGTTTTAGCTCAATAACTAAGAAAATGACATGAAGGTTATGTTAACCAGTTTGATGCAAGTATTTCAAAATGTATATGAAAACAGCACACTGTACCCCATGATTGCATTAATGTACATAGTTATGCTATAAGAAATAAAAAAATAGTAAATAGAAATGACCCTATATGTAGCAATTTAAACATACACTTCTAAATGACTTACGATTTAAGCCAGAAATAACAATGGAAATATAAAATTACTAGAACTTAATCAAAGCAGCACATATGAAACCATGATACAACCAAATCAATGCATTTACTTTTAATAGTGCTGTGAGGTAAATTAACATGAAACAACCTGTACATGTTTAAAACATACAATATTATGTCATTGATGTTTATATACCCTTGACACTATTACCACAATCACGAGAATGAGTACATCCAGCACACCCAAAAGTTGCCTAGTGCCCCTGTATAATGTTTCCCTTCCTATGTCTCTCCCCTTTCCCATTCCTAGATAATCCCTGACATAGTTTCTGTCACTATAGTTTGCATTTTATAAAATATTACTTAAATGTAATTTAGGGTGACAAACCAACCATTCAGGTTTGCCTGGAACTGAGTAGTTTCCTAGGATATGGGTCTTCCATACATGCTAATAGCTGCATAATGGGATATTAGTGTGCTTGATTTGACATTTTCCTAATGACTAATGATGTTCACTTTTTCATATGTGTGTTCGTGACTTGCATATCGTCTTTGGTGAAGTATCTGTTAAAATATTTTGCTATTTCTTTTCTATTTCAGGTTAATGTGAGGGTACAATCAACCAGGTCAGAATTTTTGGATTTGTTAGGTAAAGTCCCTCTTGTAGTTCTGTCCCACACCCAAAAGGTGTGCCATATACCCCTACAGTGTTCCCATTAAATGGAAGCACACCAATCCCTCCTCCTCTCTTCTCCCCGCTTCCTCATTCCCCCTTCCCAGGCTAAAAGCTCCCAGGCTTTTATTTGTTGAGAGATTTTTTTCACTATCGCAATCTTGCTAATCTTTATTGATTTTCCAGGGTTTCTATTTATTCCTGATTCTGGCTTGGGAAGTTCTATGTTTCCAAAATCTTCTCTATTTTCTCTTATTTTCTGTTTTGTACATATAGAGGTTTTCATAGGACTCATATATGACATTTTATATTTCTGTGTTGTAGGTTGTAATGTCTCCTTTTTATTTTTGACTGAGCTTATTTGAATTATTTCTCTTTAGTGTCTGATTAATCTAGCTAGCAATCTATTGATTTTATTTCTTTTCAAAGATCCAACTTTTTGGTTTCATTGATCCTTTATATTTTGTTTTGTTCCCATTTTGTTTAGTTCTGCTCTGAGGTTTGTTATTTCTTTTCTTCTGCTAGGTTTGTATTTGATATGCTCTTTTTCTAGTTCCTTGAGTGTATGTTACCTTTCTGTCTTTTTGGTGTAAGCATTTATGGCTATGAACTTCCATCTTAGCACTGCTTTTACTTTATCATATAGAATTATCCCATAGAATTTTGAAACTTATTTCCTCTTTTTCATTTACTTCAAAAAATCTTTTGTTTTCTATCTTAATTTCATCATTGACCCAAGCATCATTCAGCAATTATTTGATTAATTTCCATGACTTTCTGTAGATTTGAGAGTCCTTCCTGCAATTGATACCTAGTTTTATTACACTGTGGTTTGAGAAGACATATGGTATGATTTTGATTTTTCAAATGTGCTCAGATGTGTCTTGTGGCCTAATATATGATCTATCTTGGAAGATATCCCATGTGCTGATGAGAAGAATAGGTATTTTGTAGTTCTGGGTAGAATGTTCCATACATGTCAGTTAGGTCCACTTTTTAGAGTCCAGTTTAACAACAGAGTTTCTTTGTTAATTTTTTGCCTCAGTGATCTCTGCAGTTCTGTCAGTGGAGTGCTGAGTTTCCTTATAATTAAGATGCTGTTGTTTTTATCTTTGCTTGGATCTGTTAGAATTTGTTCTATGAATTTGGGACCTCCAGTGTTAGGTGAATATGTGTTTTAGACTGTTGTGTCTTCTTGCTAAATTGCTCCCTTTATTATCATACAGTAACCGTCTTTGTCTTTTTTAATAGGCAAAGATTTAAAATCTATTTCATCTGAGATGAGAATTAGTACTCCTGCTCACTTCTTGTTTCCATTCATGTGGGATATTTTTTCCATCCCTTTACTTCGAGTCTATGTGAGTCTCTGGAGTTAGATGGGCTTCATGGGGACAGCATAAGTTTGGGTTATATTTTTTCATCCATTCAGTCAATCTGTATCTTTTAAGTATAGTATTAAGAAAATTTATGCTCAATGTTAGTATTAATATGTGAGATACTGTTCTAGTCACCATGTTGAATAATGTTTCATTTTTTTTTTGTTTTCTAGCTTGTGCTACTGATTTTTAAGAGCTAAGAACTTTTTGAGTGTTTTTACAAAGATGAGTATCAGTTGTTCTGCTCTACGCATGGAGCACTTTTGAGCCTTTCTTGTAGGGCAGGTCTAGTAATGAAAATTTTCCTTAGTGTTTGCTTTTATTTATCCTTCACTTATGAAACGTACTTTATCAGGATAAAAAATTCTTGACTTATGTCTGTTTTGTTTATGAAGACCAAAAATGAAGTAAGATGGCTGACTAGAGGCAGTTTTTCACAGAGGCTCCTGTCCAGAGGGAGAGATACTAGACAGAACAGACTCAGTGAAGCTGAAGGTGGGGAGCTGAGTTAGGAAGGAATATAGACAAGTACACATCATCTCTGCTGAGGCAAGCTGTGACTCCTAGAAAACAAATTCCAGGTTAAAAGCCCATCACCAAGAGGACAAGAGATCCCTTGCCAAGCAGAGGGTCTCTGTGGGCTCTCTCTATAAGCAACCAGGGAACAAAAGATCTCTTATTTTACCCCACATGAGAGAACTGCTAAACATTGGGCCTTCTCCAGTGAGGTCTCACTTGTGATCCTTGACATCATCCTGGCTGGCATAAAATTGAACAAATATTTTCCTCACAATTCTGAACTCCCAGCCCACCCTTCTGCCCCTTGCCTGGAAGTCTAAAGGCCTGCCCTCTGCAGAGTCCAGAGTTTTGCAATTCTCTGAGAGGCCTGGGAATTGTGTGGGCCTCTGGACAGTAGGGTAGAAACAGTGACTCGAGGGGAATCTTGGGGCATGTGCAAGAGAGAAATGCACTGCACAGCTAAGGGCACTGTAAGTAAAGCAAACAGCATTCAGAATGGGAAATTTTTGAAAGTTATGTTTCCAACAAAGTTCTGATAACTAGACTCTACAAAGAACTCAAATTTATCAAAAAGAAAAGGACAAACAACCCCATTTCTTTGTAGGCAAGAGACTTTGAGAGAAACTTCCCTGAAGATGACAGGTGAATAGCCAAAAAACACATGAAAAAAATGCTCATAATATTTAATCATCAGAGAGATGCAAATCAAAACCACTCTGAGATATCACCTAAGTCCAGTAAGGTTAGCCCACATCACAAAATCCCCAAAACTGAAGATGTTGGCGTGGATGTGGACAGAAGGAAACCCTTCTACGCTGCTGGTGGGATTGCAAACTAATATAGCCTTTTTGGATAGAAGTATGGAGAATTCTCAAGTAAAAGTTGACCTACTATTTCATCCTGCCATATCATTACTAGGTATCTACCCAGATGAACAAAAATCATTTTACAAAAAAGACATTTGCACCAGAATGTTTTTTGCAGCCCAATTCATAATAGCCAAGTTGTGGAAGCAGCTTAAATGCCCATCAACCCAGGAATGGATAAACACATTGTGGTATATGTATACCATGGAATACTATGCAGCTATAAAAATGGAGACTTTATATCTTTTATGTTTACCTGGATGGAGCTGGAACATATTCTTCTTAGTAAAGTATCTCAAGAATGGGAAAAAGAATCCAATGTACTCCATCCTATTATGAAACCAAAAACAGTTATAGTCCAGAAAGAAAGAGGAGAGAGAAGGGAGGGGAGTGGGGAGAGAGAGTGGAAGGAGGGTATTTGGTAGGATCTCACCTAATGTGCATAATGAAAGAATACATTTCAAAACAACTAAGAGCACAGTATAAATGTCTTACCACAAAAAATAAGTGAGGTGATGGTTATGTTAATTAGTTTGATTTAAGCATTCCATATTGTATATGAAGTCACCACATTATACCACATAAATATATACAGGTATGATTTAATAAAAATTAAGTTATAATAACAAAGAAGACCAAAAATGGAAAACCAATCCTTTATGGCTAGTAAGGTCTCTGCTGAGAAGTCTGCTACTAGTCGATGGAGTTTCCATTGTAAGTTAGTTTGTCCTTTTGTCTTGCAGTTTATAGGACTTGCCTCCTCATTTTGATTTTGGCCAGACTGATGAATATGTGTCTTGGTAATGTCCTATTTGCTACAAACCTTCCTGGTGTTTAATGACCCTGAAGTGTTTGGAAATCTAAATCTTTGATAATACCAGGAAAATTTGCCTCAATTATGCCCTTGAACAGGTTTCTCATGCTTTCTGCTTTTTCTACTATTCTGTCAAGGAGATTCTTATATTAGTTCACTTTAAATAGTACCATATTTTTTTTCTGAGTGACTGTTAATTTTTCTTTATTCCTTTTTCTATATTTTTTACTGATTGAATTATTTAAAAAGCCTGTCTTCAAGCGCTGAAATTTTTTCTTCTTGGTTTAGTCTGTAGTTAAAGCTTTCCACTGTGCTTTGAAATTTCCTAAATGAGTCATTTCTCTAAGTTCTATTATCTTTTCTTATGTTATCTACCTCTTTTGAGAGTTTTTCATTCATATTTAACTTCTTGTTTTGTTGTTGATCTTTGTTTTGGTTTTCAATTTTCTCATCAATCCCATTCATTTTATTTATTTTTTGGAGTCCAAGTTATGAATTTCATATCTTACACTTTCATAATTTCCTTTAGGTTGAGGTGTGTTGCTGGAGACCTATTGTGAGCCTTTCAAGTATTAAAATAGCTTGTTTGTTCATTGCTAGAGTTCTTATGCTAGGTTGTTTTCACCTGAAACTTCTTTCAGTCAAGACTGATAAATTTTCAGTGCACCTATTCTCCTCTGCTTGGAACTTAATGAAAACAATGGACTCATGGATGTGTCCTACTTGTAAATAATTCATATTCTGCTGTTGTTAGGTTGAGTTCTCTATAAACATCATTTAAGAAAGATCTAAAATCAATAATGTTAGCTTTTGCCACTACAAGCTAAAGAAAAGCACATCAAATACAAATAAAATAAATAATAAAAATCAGACTTGATAAATAATAAGAAAATAAATAATAAAAATCAGACTAGAAATCAATTAAATTGAAAACAGAAATAGTATGAGGGACATCTACAAAATGCAAAGATGGATATTTGAGAAGATTGACAAACATAAAATTGATAAGCCTGTGGCTAAGAAAAAAAGAGAAAAGACAAAGCGATGATCACTACATCATGAACATAAAGAAGATTAATAAAGCAATAGTAAGGACAATCCTATGCCCATAAATTTAATACACTGGAGGAAATAGACCATTTTCTTTTTCTTTTCTTTTCTTTTTTTGGCCAGGACTGGGTTTGAACCCACCACCTCCAGCATATGGGGCTGGTACCCTACCCTTTTGAGCCACAGGCACCACCCTGGACCATTTTCTTAGAAAAAAATCTAAAACTCACATGAGGAAAAATAGATAACCTGAATAAGTCTCTATCTCCTA
Organism: Galagoides demidoff; assembly: GCA_963574575.1. Lineage (NCBI taxonomy): Eukaryota > Metazoa > Chordata > Mammalia > Primates > Galagidae > Galagoides > Galagoides demidoff. The sequence continues at coordinate 54,535 of CAUYQV010157963.1, read as the reverse complement.
AGAAATTCAGTCAACAATTAATAATCTTCCAAAACAAAAAGTACCAGACCAAGATGGTTTTTCTATTGGATTCTACCAAATATTTAAGGAAGAAATCATGTCAATTATTTGCAATCTCTTCCACAATATAGAGGCAGAAGGAATACTTTCTGACTAATTCTATAAGGTCTGACTATTACATTCACAAATGCATCCTGGAAAAAGTACTATGTAGTTAATTGCTGAATATCACTATGGTCACATTTGAAGTACTCCCTTTGGGAAGTAATGCACTGATGACAGCAGCTAGTCCACTCTTCAATGCAATTTTGGAACTCTTTTTCTGGAATGGTCATCAGAGCTGTTGTCGTGTTACACTAGATGTCCTAAATGTCATCAAAATGTCTTCCTTTCAATATTTTTTGTATTTTTGAATAAAGAAAACTGTCAGAGGGGGCCACATCAGGTGAATAGGGATGTTGTTTCAATACAGTTATTTGTTTACTGGCAAAAAACTTTCTCACAATCAGTGCTGTGTAAGCTGGTGCACTGTTATTGTGCAAGAGCCATGAGTTGTTGGCAAAGAGTTCAGGGAATTTCCCTCTAACTTCTTCACACAGCTTTTTCATCACTCAGATAGTAAACTTGGTTAACTGTTTGTCTAGTTGGTACAAATTAATAGTGAACAATCCCTCTGATATCAAAAAAGATTAGCAACATTACTTTGACTCTTCATTTGGACCGACAGAAATATTTTTTGGACATGGACAATTGACTTACTTCTATTCTGCACTTTGATGCCTTAATTCAGGGGTGTATTGGTACACCCATGTTTTAGCGCCAGTGATAACATGACCCCAAACGTCATCCTATCTCTCCGAAAGGTCTTGGCAAACTTTGAGCATCCTTTGCTTTTGTTCATCAGTGAGCTCCTCTGGGACCATTTTCGCACATGCCTTTGTTAAGCCAAGAATTTCAGTTAAGATTTTCCTGTCTTTTTCTCTATCAGTGTTTACTTGGTCTGTTATGTTTCTCACAGTCAGGTGATGATTTTGTCACACAATTCAATGAATTTTTACAGTGTTTTTGTCCGTTTGGCTTGTTACTGGCTGCCCTGACCCCTCTTCATCAGTGACACATTTTTCCCTTTGAGAAATGTTTAGTCCATTTGCACACTGTTTTCCTCACAGTGTTATCCTCAAAAATTTGGGGCTAACATGTCCCTTATTTCAATTCCACCTTTGCCAAGTTTAACAAGACATTTAATGTTTGTTCGTTGTTCTAATTCAAGCTCCAGTATTTTCACTATGGCTCACAAAACATGCAACAATAATTAATGTCATCTAGTAAGATACCACCACATGTAAGCATGAAGAGAGTTGTGGGACACTGACATCCCAAGGTTATGAAACCTTATTGAGCTGTTTGTAAGGTGCTTCCAACATAAGTGCACCATGGCGAGTCCACAAACTTAATTGTGAAATCTCGTATGACGTCATCATTATCCTAATAACAAAAACAGAAAATACACCCTAAAAAAGAAAGTTAGTGACAAGTCTCTCTCATGAACATAGATGTAGTAAAGTCCTCAAAAAATTTTAGCAAATCAAATCTGACAATGTATAAAAAGAATTATACACTATAAAAGCACATGAGACTTATTCCAAGTATGCAAGGCTTGTTCAGCATTCAAAATTCAATTAATGTGATCCATCACACGAGGCTAAGGAAGAAATATTACATGATTGTATCAATAAATAAAGCATTCCTCTGATGATTAAGGATGGTGAGCATTTTTTCATATATCTGTAGGCCATGCGCTGATCTTCTTTAGAGAAATTTCTATTCAAGTCCCTTGCCCACCCTGAGATGGGATCACTTATTTTTTTCTTGCTAATACATTTGAGTTCTCTATGGATTCTGGTTATCAAACCTTTTTCGGAGGCATAACCAGCTAATATTTTCTCCTGTTCTGAGGGCTGTCTACCTACTTTATTTATTGTGTTCTTGGCTGTGCAGAAGCTTTTTAGTTTGATCAGGTCCCAAAAATGTATTTTTGATGTTGCTTCAAGTGCCTGAGGGGTCCTCCTCATAAAGTTTTCGCCCAAGCCAATTTCTTCAAGTGTTTCCCCTACACTTTCTTCTAGTATTTTTATAGTTTCATGTCTTAAGTTTAAATCTTTAATCCAGTGAGAGTCTATCTTAGTTAGTGGTAAAAGGTGTGGGTCTAGTGTCAGTCTTCTACAGGTTGCCAGCCAGTTAGCCCAGCACCATTTGTTAAATAGGGAATCTTTTCCGCACTCAGTGTTTTTAGTTGGCTTGTCAAAGATCAGATAATGGTAGGTAGCTGGATTCATCTCTTGGCTCTCTATTCTGTTCCATACATCTACCTCTCTGTTTTAGTGCCAGTACAAAACTACTGTTTTGATCACTATAGATTTATAGTATAGTCTGAGGTCTGGTAACATAATTCCCCGTTTTCTTATTATTTCTGAATAATATCTTTGCTATTCGAGGTACTTTCTGATTCCATATAAAATGAGGCATTATTTTTTTCTAGATCTTTAAAGTATGACAGTGGAGCTTTAATGAGGATTTCACTAAAATTCTATGTTGCTTTGGGTAGTGTGGACATTTTAACAATGTTAATTTTTCCCAGCCATGAGCATGATATGTTTTTCCATTTGTTAACATTTTCAGCTATTTCTTTTCTTAGAGTTTCATAATTCTCTTTGGATATCTTTCACGTCCTTTCTTAGGTAAACTCCCAAATATTTCATCTTCTTTGGCAGTACTGTGAATGGAGTAGAGTCCTTGACTGTTTTTTCAGCTTGGCTGCTCTTGGTATATATAAAGGCTACTGATTTATGAGCCTTGATTTTGTAACCAGAGACACTGCTGTATTCCTTGATCACTTCTAGGAGTTTAGTAGTAGAATCCCTGGTATCTTCCAGATACACAATCATATAATCTGTGAAGAATGAAAGTTTAATCTCTTCTGGCCCTATGTGAATACCCTTGATTGCTTTTTCTTCCCTAATTGCAATGGCTAAGACTTCCATTACAATGTTAAAGAGCAATGGAGACAATGGGCAACCTTGCCTAATTCCTGATCTGAGTGAAAGTGATTTCAATTTAACTCTATATTGGCTGTGAGTTTGCTGTAGATGGTTTTTGCTTTTAGACTAGACAGTAGGGGACTTCCTAATGCCAAACCCAATTGACTGTTTTTAGTTCTCTTCTTATTTGTCTTGTGTAATTTGTGAGGTGGAACATGAGAAAGGAAAAGCTCCAGTGGGGGCGTCCAACCTTTTTTCTTCTCTGCTGTACATTGGAAGAAGAGTTCTCATGGGCCACATATTAAATACACAAACACTAACGAGAGCTGATGAGCAAAAAGGTCCGTGCGTAATTTTTCTAATATCTGACACCACAGATAAGCAAAATGGTCCTCACATAATCTGCACCTCACAAGTGCAGATCTCTCCTGTTGGAGAGATTAACAGGCCTGCTGGAGAGATTAACTTTTTAAGACAACGAAGTGTGTAAATTTGTATCTTAATTTTTTGGTTATCTGTCAGGTTAAAAACTGCTTTGTGTTTCACTGAGGCAGGCCCAATAAGCTAGTACCATGTCCAAGAACTACTTTTCAAATCTAAATTTGCTTATGAGAGCTTTGCTGTTTACATTGTAGGTATGCACCAGGGAAAAGAATTCAAAGTGACACCAAATATGTGAGCATTAAATAACACCATCTGTCCATTTGGATCTGTGCAGCTCTTTTAAAATACTGTGAGGTGCTTGCCCAAAGCCTGACATGTTTTTAGGGTAAGGGAAAGATTGTTATGTTAAGACCCCAAAGTAGAAGACTTAGTTTGAAGTTTCAAAAGGCTTCAAATTCTTCCCTTCTTCCTTTCCTCGTTGTTCATTCAGTGCACATTAGAAGGACAGTGGTCCCCTTTTATGTTGGCATCCCCTGCATTTAGCAAAAGCCCTTCTTTATATTTTCGTCCCCGTGTACAGGGCTGTAGCACTACTGTGTCATGACAAGCCTGAGAAGACACCTGCCATGTACATACACAGACAGCTGCATGCGTAGTCAGTCTTCACTGAGGTCTGCTATTACTGTCTCAGAAATACTGGGTAGAAGGTCTGTCTCTTATTATAATGCAAATATCTAGGTAATATGAGTCATTTACCTTAGGATGAATTATCTGGCCCCTTTGATAGACTACTACTGGAATAGTTTTTATAGCTAAGAAGGCTCCAAAGAGCAGTGTCAGAGGGTACTTGGAAATGAAGATTTGAAAAGGGAAACAAGAGGTTACGTCTGTCTGTGTTTGTTTACATGAAGCAAGGGGTTATATAAAGAGCTGGTGTTATAGGGACTTGGTAAGTTAGGGGCAGAGAGCTGGGGCTTAAGGCTAAGTAACTATTTAGCTGTGTGGCTTTGGTCAGGTCATTGTACCCTGACTGATAGTCCTTGTTCCTCACTGGTAAATGAACTCTGTACATAGTTCTTCTTCTTTTTTTTTTTTTTTAAGTTAAATCATAGCTGTCTACATTAATACACTCATGGGGTACAATGTGCTGGTTTTATATACAATTTGAAATATTTTCATCAAACTGGTTAACATAGCCTTCACGGCATTTTCTTACTTATTGTGTTTAGACATTTATATGCTACACCTAGTAAATTTCACATGTATCCTTGTAAGATGCATCGTAGGTGTGGTATCACCAATTATCCTTCCCTCCATCCATTCTCCCCCCTCCCCTCCCTTCAGCCCAATTCATAATTGCTAAGTCATGGAAGAAGCCCAAGTGCCCATCAACCCATGAATGAGTTAATAAATTGTGGTATATGTACACTATGGAATACTATGCAGCCTTAAAGAAAGATGGAGACTTTACCTCTTACATGTTTACATGGATGGAGCTGGAACATATTCTTCTTAGCAAAGTTATCTCAAGAATGGGAAAAAAAGTATCCCATGTATTCAGCCCTACTATGAAAGCTATAACCCAATTGTAGCTCTGTACATAGTTCTTTAAGGTTCCTTTTAGTGCTGACAGTCTGTGGTTCTGCTGGAGGAACTGAGAAATCTGAAGGAAGCTGAGGATTTCTTGTGTGATGGGCACAGGCCTGCCAGGGGTGGCCTGTGAGAGGCATTGAGGATCTGTGGCATGGACTTGGAGTGGCAGGGGCCAACGCTTTGTAATCCTGGAGCTCAGACCACGACTGGTGTGGAGCACCAGTGCTGTGTGATGGAGTGAAGGAGCCTCAGTGCCTCAGCAGCACCATCTAGAAAGCAGAGCAAGGGTTGGGGCAGAGAAGACTGTCTCCCAGCAGCACCTGAGAGCCACTGCCCTCTGTGACCAGCGTCCTGGGTCCTCTCAAGTCTTCCTTCTCTTCTAACAAAGGCAGAGCCATGAATCTCTTGACGGCTTTGTTGGGCAGTCAGGACTGTATCATTATCACCATAATTTCCAGGACTTTCCACCAATAGCCTAGTAACTGATAAGAAGCTGCGCTAACCCTAATCTCTTATTCCTGTGTTCTGAATGTTACAGATCAGTCCCGCCCCTTGGTGTTCTCCCTACTCTGCCAAGAGAAATTACTCATGTGTTTTGACATCTAAAAACTCACATACTTGTTGAACATCCCAAATCTGAAAATCCAAAGTCCAAAGGATCCAAAATTCTAAATGTTTCGAGTGCCCAAGAAAACATTTCTGAATTAGGGATGCCCAATCAGTATAATACGAACATTCCAAAATAAAAAAAACAAAAAAACAATTTTTTAAAATCCAAAACACTTTGGTTCTATGCATTTAAGATAAAAGTGATACTCAACCTGTACTCAGAAGGAGCAACTCCCTGGGTATAAGTCAAGGTGTTCTATAATAGGATTGGTAACATTTCCTTTGGATGATGCTTCCTCTGGTCACTCATAGATATTCTTTTTTTCTTTTAAGATATTTAGTAGAAAAAAAGAGAGAAACATCAGTTTTTAAGTGATAGCCCAAAGTCCATTTCAGGGTAGATAATGAAATCTTGTTTTTATGAAATAAGTAGCATAAAAGTATATTAATTACACATTCTATGTTATAAAAATACAGCAATCCTATGATATTCTGGGATATAGCTGATTGCTAAATTTCTTCTGTGGAATGATTTTTGTGACTCCTTAAGGAACAAATTCCAAATCAGAGAGAGAGGAGAGGACAGTGTATGGGACTTTGAACAGTGGTGGGGGTAGTGGTCACTAGAGAGGCAGAAGGATCCAGGTAAGAAGGGCTGGGGGAGGTCACTTGCTTTTCGGGTCTTAGGAAGTCCTGACTTCAATGTAGTTGTGTGAGCATCTGTGTTCTTCCTTTTATTAATGAAAATTATTTCCTCCTCTTTTGGAATTCACAGTACATAATGATTAGTAAGCTTGTGAACTAGGAAACATTAATGGTGTACCACAGATGCTTGTGTTTGTAAAGCACTTTTTAGCAAATAGAATAATGCTGACTGTCAGTGCTTGGGTGCCATTCACACAGGAAACTGGATACCTCTCATTCTTTTGTTCTGTAAAACCAGCATTTATCTGAGAAGATCTTATTTTAAAAAAGAAAAAAAAAAAGGAATTTTGCTCTTAAAAATTTTGCCAAATCAGAATAGAAAGTGCCAAGAATTTGAATATTTCATAAGCCATATTTGGGAACTAGCTTATTTGTATTACATACATATTTCTGGAGTTGTCTTTCAGCTATGGTGCTTTTGTTATTTGAATATTATATAAATTTGGAGAAAAATAATAAAAATTTTATAGCAGCGCTCATTTTTTAGTGATTGTAGTTATAGATTTTTTTGAAACCAGTATTAAGCAGAGAAAACCACATTGATAATTAAAGTGTTATTGGGTTTTAATTTTATTTTTAGAATAAACACATTTTCGTATTAAAAATTGTTTAAGTATGTAAAGTAGACAGAATCAGTAAATATAAAGTACTCTTTGGGCCTGTGTACAGAAATCGTTAAGTGGTATCAAGGACAGTAAACATGCTTCTTACTTTTTGTTCTAGATATTTGAATGGTGGTATTTCCGCAAGTACGGAACTTCATTCATTGAACAAGTCTCAGTGAGCCACTTGCGCCCCCTGCTGGGAGGGGTTGATAACAACTCCTCCAACAATTCTAACTCCAGTAACGGAGATTCAGATTCCAACAGGCAAAGTGTCTCAGGTATGAAAAGTCTTTCAGTTTGCAACATTATTTGCTTACTCTTAGTAAATTATTAATGTTTCGCTTACTAAATTATTATGCATGTAAGACAGCAATAATGTTGTTATTTAAAAATTAGACCTCAGAGAAAAATGCAGTTCATTTTCCCAGGGAGTTGACAACCTGTATCAGTAGAGTATAAGCATTCCAGGGAAAGGAAATGTATCTTGTTAATTTTACTTTTCCTGTTTGATTTAGCTGATAATCACTTAGGTCATTGTCTCCAATCTGAGGCTCTAGCCTCCTTGTCTGTAGTTTCTTAAACCTCAGTAAAAAGATCCATTTTCTTATGTGATAATTGCAGAATCTTGTATGGAACTGGATCTGATCACATCACTCCTCTGCTTATAAGCCTTCACTGTTTCCCATTCCACTGAAGATAAAGCCCAGATTCCAGATTCCAGATTCCTTAGCACAGCATAAGCTGGCTTTTGTCAAAATTCCAGCTCCTTTTTAAAATGTCCAGTTTTGTGGCCACATGAAGCTGCTTTTCATTTCCTAAGCATACCATATTTCTCATGACATTCTGCCTCAAAGTCTCTCTTTTCTCCTTGTTCATCCATCACTATCCAAACCAAACGTCACTTCCTGGGAAGCCTTCTGTGATAGGTTATATGTTATCTCTGCACTTTCACTGATCCTTAATATTTGTACCCTAAGCAACACTTACCAAATTGCATTGTTATTTTTAAGGTTCTGCTTTATTGTGATATCCTCTAGAACCTTGCGCAGTGTCTGCTGTTTCTTTGAAACTCAGTGAATGAACACAAGAGTGCACGCTAGGTCTGTCCTTTCTCCTCTTAAGAAATAAGAGGGGAAAATAGAATTTCCTAGATCCAGCTCTTTATGAACTCAGTAAACATTTCCTATGAACCTGTCTTACATAGGTTCTTCTGAGTATTATGATTAAAAATAAAAGTCCAAGTTCTTTTCCCCATAGAACTCTCCTGAAGGGCTCAAAGCAATGAGTACTCTGATTGTATGAGGGAAACATACAACACAATGAAAAACAAAGGAGGGGTCCTAACTCAAACTGGGGGACGGGGGTTGCATCTTGAAGGAGAGAACACCAGTTCATTTCAAAAGTGTCTAGCTAGGTTATAAACCTCAAGGAACATTGTCCATATTAATTCACAGTAGAACCTCTGTAAGTTGAACACCCAATAACCTGTAACAAACTGATGGTCAACATAGGAACTAGGCCTACTATACTAATATGTACATGTGGGGCATAGCAGGTCTATGGAAATTAGGTCAACTTAAAGACGTGGTCATTGTAGGAAGGGGGTCAACGATGGAGGTTCTTTTGTATTTTGTTTCTGATGTTTAGTCAATGCTCTTGTAATAGACTATTTGCCATCCGGCCATGAGTGATACTGGGCCTCTATTGGTACACATTTATTTAATCACACATGAGAAGTGATACCATCTAGGTAACTAAATTGCCTGGGATTTTGTAAATTCATCCACTTTGTGAAATAGAAACAGACCAAAGCAAAGCAAAACATTGCTTTAACCAGCTACTTTGAAAAATGTGGCTTGTTATTGTAATGAGGAATCTTGATCACTCAATCATCCAGCATGAGCAGTTGTAGATAATTGCCATGAGTTTGCATCTGTTATGAATACCCTGCAGATTAAATGTGCTCTTGTTTTAACTGTAGTCTTTGAATGACATAGAACATTATAGAAAATTAACAGATTGAAAACAGAAAGTATCCTCATTTGAAGCCATTCTTTATATTGAATACATTGAATAAAATATATTTTCATTAAAGTCTCCCCATCCCATTTAAATCTCTTGACGTCACTTCTCAATGTGATGAAAAGTTCTATTTTCACTATTATTTTGCTGTTTCTCTCAGTGGATGCCTTGATTAAGACTTACTCATCCTATGAATATTGATACTATCTTAAGTGTTATAATAGCAGCTTTGTAAGGGAGAACCCAAGCCCTTTTAAAAAATATGTTCAACAATAATAATCATGGAAATTCTCAGTTTAATCTGTATTAAGTTTTTATCTGGCTAAGATTGAGGTTTTGAATATTATTAATTCATTCCATTACTGAGTTTCTGCTATGAATTCTGTATTTTCATTCATTTCATGTATAATAGATGTAACATTTATCATCTGATCTCAAAAAAAGTTCAAATAATTACCTTAAAAAAATGGAAATTACTTTTTCTAAATATATTCAGACTTCAATTTTCCCACTTCTTGACGTTTAAACTTTAGTATTTGGCTAACTCAGCTCAGTATACATGTATGGTAGTGTGGAAGTACCAGATACCATGGACTCATGCCATTTTCAGTCTTACTGTGGTGATTTTTATTTTTGAATAAGAAAAATACTATAAAAGTGCATTGACTGAGTTTATCTCTACTTTTAATAACTTTCTACTTCATAGTATGGTTATCAGGTAAGTATAAAGGAAAAATTAGGTCCAAAGCTGAAGATAATCAGTATATTTCCTTAAAAGAGAAATATTTGGCTAAAAATTCCTATTGCCTTCATACTAATGAAATGACTGCTGTCTTAATAATAGTGGGGCGATTCTATAGATTTTATTGGAATATCTTAAGACACCCCTTTGTTGAATCTTCTGTGTAAAATAATGTGTCCTACAAAGTCCCATGGACATTGGCAAAGGCTATTTAATGGCATGGATTACTTGAAAAACTCACTTAAAAAGCTAAAAATAAATTGAAAATATTGGTTATAAACATCGGTCTACATCAGTGGTTCTCAACCTGTGGGTCGTGACCCACATGGACTGTATTAAAGGGCTGTGGCATTAGGAAGGTTGAGAGCCACTGGTCTATATGAAAACTCAGTGTAGCTCTTTTCCTAAAGAACAGAATAGATAGAAAACTGACAGAATCCTGTGGAAAATATAATATTTTCAAACTATAAATTCAACAAAAGATTCCTATCCAGTATTCACAAGGAGCTAAAACAAGTCAATAAGAAGCAAACAAATAGACCCATTAAAAAGGAGGCAAAAGACATGGACAGATGTTTTTCAATGGAAGATATACAAATGGCCAACAAACATATATAAAAGTGTTCACCATCACTAATCATCAGGGACACATAGATTAAAACCACAGTGAGACACCAACTTGCTCCTGTCAGAATGGCCATTATTAAAAAGAAAAAAAATCAATACAAGTTGGTGTGGATGCATTGGGAAAGGGAATACACACTCTTGGTGGGAATTCACACTAGTCCAACTGCTATGGAAGACAGTATGGTGCTCCCTCAGAGAACTAAGATCACCATTAGAGCCAGCAATTCCACTCCTGGATATCTACCCAAAGGAAAAAAGTCATTGTATCAAAAAGACACATGCACTTATATGTTTATCACAGTATAATTCACAATTGCAAAGACAAGGAATCAACATAATTGTCCATGAGTAGAAAAAGAAAATGTGTTATTTATACACCATGGGATACTTACTACTCAGCTATAAAAAAATGAAATAATGTCTTTTGCAGCAACTTGCATGGAACTAGAAGCCGTTATCTTTAGTGACATTATCTCAGAAGTGGAAAACCAAATGTAACATGTACTCATTTATAAGTGAGAACTAAACAATGGGTGTACATTGTCACATAGAGTGGGATAATGAACTTTGAGATGCAGAAGGAGGGCTAGGGATGAAAAATTACCTGTCAGATAGAATATACACTGTTCAGATAATGGGTACACTAAAATCCTGATTTCACCACAGTACAATTCATCTCTGTAACAAAAATCCGCTTGTACCCCCAAATATACTAAAAAAAATATGTATACACACACACACACATATATATATATATAAAGAGAGAATGAGAGAGAGACAGTTCAGCTCTACTGCCTTAGGTAGAATGCAGTGGCTTCATCACAACTCACTGCAACTTCACTCCTAGACTCAAGCAATCCTCCTGCCTCAGCCTGCTGAGTGGCTGGGACTGCAGGCTTGAGCCATGGCTCCTCACTGACTTTTTTCTATTTTTAGTAGAGATGAGGTTTCACTCTTGCTCAGGCTGGTCTCAAACTTCTGACCTCAAGTGATGCACCTGCCTTGGCCTCAGAGAGTGCTAGGATTACAGGTGTAAGCTACCAAACCTGGCCTATAACTTTTTCTTTTTTTTAAAGAATATTTTGTTGTCATGATCCATCGGGCCCCGATGGCCCTGGTCTTGGTTACCGCAGGAAGGAACCAGGCGAGAGGCGGATTAGAAGTACAAGCTTGTAGGAGGCAGGCTAGCCCTTACTTGTAGGGTAGCCCAGAGCAAGCTCCACACCGGCCTTTTTTTTTTTTTTTTTTTTTTGTAGAGACAGAGTCTCACTTTTTCACCCTCGGTAGAGTGCAGTGGAGTCACAGCTCACAGCAACCTTCAACTCCTGGGCTTAGGTGATTCTCTTGCCTCAGCCTCCCAAGTAGCTGGGACTATAGGCGTCGGCCATAACGTCCGGCTCTTTCTTGTTACAGTTTGGCCAGGGCTGGGTTTGAACCCGCCACCCTCAGTAAATAGGGCCGGCGCCCTACTCACTGAGCCACAGGCGCCTCCCCACACCAGCCTTTTATTGAGACTGTACAACACAGATGAGGGGAGTAATTAAATCACTACATGCTGAAGGCTCAGGTTCTTTCACAAGGATCTCCTGTGGACAAAAGGCCCGAGGCTTCCACCCCTCAGCTGCAGATCATCTTGCTCAGATATCATCTGGCTCTTGGCATCCCCTACATTTTGTTTTGGTTATTAGATTAATAACCAAATAACCTAATAATCACATGTATATGTTAAAAAAAAAAAGAATATTTCATTTTGAAAAAAAGCGGAAAAAACTCGGCCTACCTAATAATGATTTAGGATGGAGGTGATAGGGTGTAGAATAAGAAAGGTTATTATGGTTTACGTAGCAAATTGTGCATATGTTTTTTAAACTTTTGGACAAAGTTCTGCACAAAGAGGACTGAATGCAGACTTGCCCAAAATTTGTGGTGAGCTTTTTCTGTCAGCCATTGGAGAAATGTAGTTAATTATATACTTTCTTGCTTTAGCTAAACTTCAGATTATTTGGCTGACGTTGAAATTCATGAGCATCCCACTTGTTTTGCTTTATTTGGGACCTATACTGCTATTTACCTCCTAAATAGATAGCTGCTGATAAATCCTACTGATCAATTTTGTCACATCACTGTATTTCTCACTGCCATTTCTTAATTCAACTTAGTATATACGCTGATGATGAGTATGGATTTAAAATGTGGCTAACTTCTCCCCGTCAAAAGGAAAGAAATTCTCAGGGCCTAGTAACTCTGAATTTGGGTTTCTGGGTAACAAATAACATCTATTTGTTATTCATCCTGTTCTCAAATAAGGTGCCATAGAGACAAAGATTTGCAGAACAAACCTTCTTCAACATAATGGGAAAAATGCAGGGATGCTCCATCATAGGGAAAATACCTTTGCCAAAATCAAGTTTAAATTTTCTGAAACCCTAATAGCCTCTTGCATAGAACCAGGTCTTTACACAAATTCTGATATAGTCATTTGTCTTCCTATCACAAAGCATCTGAAATATATGCAGAGAGAGCTATATACTCCCAATTCTAAATAAATCTAAATTCTAAATAATTCTAATAATGATATACAAATACAGAATCTAAATTCTAAATTAAAGTCAATCATATTGCTACAGGCAATTTAAGCACTGACTGGTAATAAAGATAAGAAATGAAAACAGTAGAGATGAAGAAACTCAGGAAGGATGAAAAAAGTATATTCTAAGACCCTCATAGATTCCAGATTCCTATAACACCAAAAGAAATAACGTTCTCCACAGAAAGCCCTATATTTCCAATAATAACACTCTCAGTGCTTGCTGTTGGCTTTATATGGTACAATCTCATTCAGTTCTCAGAATAGCCCCATGAAGCAGGTACTATTATTATCTCCATTCATGGTTATGGAAGCTGAATGCAGGACAGTGAAGTCATCTGCCCAAGGTCACATGGCTGATACCCTGGACAGTCTTACTTCAGAATCCAAGTTCTTAAACACTAATTTAAAAATATAATTAACCTTGTTCAGACCCTCTGTGAGTTAGTAAATATGTGATTAATGTAATTATTAAGCAGTTAAATAATTTCCTTTAAATTCTGTGCTACTGTAGATGACATTATTTCTGAAATGACCTTAACCTAACTTACTTTAGAAGCATCTCAGTGGTAGCATTGCCAGTGGCCGAGAGCTCAGGCTGTGAGATCAGACAGATGTGTCTTCATCTGGGCTCTGTTGATTTTTATAGTGTGTGACCTTGAGCAAGTCATTTCACCTTCTTAAACCTTAGTACCTTAATCCACAATCATGGGACTAATATTAGTATCTACTGCATAGAGTCATTTAAGAACTAAATGGGTTCATGAGGAAATACCACATCAGAAGACAGCCATTGGGTAATGTGTCCCCTGTGAACTGACTTCTCCATGAATCTGCCTGGGGAGAATGGCACAGCCTTGTGGAGATACGGCTGCATGTGTAGCCAGGCTTATTCTGTAGCTCTCTGTATATCTGGTCTTTTCTGGGTCTGCATTTCAAATATAACGTAAATACAAAACGACAAATTGCTACGTATCAAAAACCTTTGAGGTTGCTCTCTAATAATCTCAATGAAGGATAAACTTGCCAAAATCTAATACATGTACTGGCAGTGATTCTTTTAGCCAATTCTTACAACATCTTTTAAAATTCTTTTGCCACTAAAATTTGTGCTCTAGGATAGATTATGTCTCTGGTTAAATGGTGAAATATGCCTAAAACAGTTTTGGTGTTTGGTGAACATTTATTTAATAAACTTACTTTACAATTTCCACATTACTTGTTAGAGTTTATTGACTTAGGGCAGAAAAAAGAAAACAATGAGAATGGTTGCATGACAGATTTAACCATCTTGACATATTCTTAATAGCGTAGTGCACTTTCTTCAATAAAGAAAGTCATTAAAAATGGTCTATGGTTCATTTTTACTTATACCTTTTCTCATTCCGTGAAAGAATTTGTAATAGTAACATACTTATTGAATTGAAAACTACCTACATTTTTTTGGTGGCTTTAATTTCTAATCATTGTTTCAAAATGATTATTTTGGAAAGTTTGGAAATAGTTAATGAGTTAATTATTTAAGAAATCAGACATTTTTATTCTTAATGATTGCTTAAAATTGATGTGTATAGGATAGGCAATTGGGTGTTCATTTTTGAGCTGTCAAAGCTAAGAAACAGGCAGAATCACACGTCAGAAGTTGTCCTGGGGTTGATCTTGATTGTCATAATAGATCCAATGAAACGTTAACTAGAGGCCTTTTCTTTTGTACTTCAGAATGAAAGTGTTTATCGAAGTGCTCTACATTTTCCAGAGGAATTTTCGAAACTGTTTCTCTAGTGGAAAATTTAATTGATGGAGTCCTAAGTTTTTCAAAATATAGGGTATTTTATGCAGGGTGACATTTATGCTGCGTCTAATGGGTAAGCGTCGGGCTGTCTGAACATTAAGCTTTAATGTCATTTACCATGAACCTGGCAGAAATCAGCTTTTCTATATTTTTACTTCTGTTAAAAGATCCTAATGTATACCTCTCGCTAGTTTATGTAAGGAATATAGATAAATTGAGCTTTAAGCCCCTTTACAGAATCAATGAAAATCAAGCTTATAGCTATGACGAAAGTTGGTATTGCTGCTGTTTATATAATATTGCCACTATTATCTAGGAAGAAGTATAACTTTTCTAGTGCAGAAAACCTTCCTAGGCTATGAATTTAGCCATTTAGATATTTTGAAGTCTCTATGAAGATAGATTTTTTTCTTTTTATAATTTTAGAAAAAAAGTTTTCCAAGTTAAGTTGGATATAGAATAATGTTTTCTTTCATAGGATTAAAAGACTTTGAGGCTTTTGATTTTTCTGAGAACTGAGTTCTCTTTTTCTTGAGGACTGTGACAAAGGGAACAGTCTGTGGTTCTCTCACTTATTCCTTCTGTAGAGATTCTTCAGGTGGACACCAGGTGGTGGTTCAATATCCTTTTCACTTTTCTGCCAAGGCTACAAATCCCTATAAATCGTAAGCTGTATCTTTTTTTTTTTTTTTTTGTAACTCAAGGCCTAGTTTAGGGCTTACTGCATGATCAGTACATTAAACATCTAAACCAAACAGCCGTATGAACGATGAGGGCGTGCATTCTAGAGGAGCAGTTGAGTGTGAAGAGGCCCGGGGTAAACCTGATTGCTGTGGAAGGTTTGAGTGAGGATTGGTGAGAGGGAAGATTGAACAGAAAGGGTAGGAGTTTGCTTTTCGAACTCCTTAGTGGTAATAGCATTGTTTTTTATGTTCTTTGTCTCCCATGCAGAAACTTGTAGTCATCATTATGACAAAGGGGAGAGACTGTTCTGCAGACTTTGGGAACACAAGTGCTATTCCATTATTTCCTACTTCCTTTTTTCCTTGAATTTCATCCGTGCATATGTGCTGAGGTTGGAACGTTCCTGTCAGCAGTTGCCGGCAGAGATTGTACCGTGTACTGCTGCCGGTGGAACTATACAGAGCACATTCATTGTATCACAGGCATATTTGTTAACTAAATGGTCAATGGTGTTGGTAAACACTCAATGGAGCCTAGTCCTGTTGCTTCCCAAAGGCACTAACATTGTTGGTGTTAATGGAGAATGGAAAATTCCCTTTGAAGATAAAAGTTTAAATCTGATCTCAAATAAGGAATTTATTTCACAAAGGTATGAATAACAAATGCTTATTTATCCTCGGGGTATCTGAATTTAATTTCTAGACTTAAATCTTCAAATGCTAATAGGTTTGGCATTTACCCCCTTTGTCCATTACACTAAACTATCTATCAGGCAGCCTGATATTTATGGAGTATGTTCCCTACAGTGATTCTAGATTAGGAGAGGTGGGGGTTTTGTTTGTTTGTTTTGTTTTGGTTTGGTTTTAGTTTGTAGTAAAGATAAGAGTATGGAATGGAGCAGCAAAGAAGAAATTAACATAGATATAACTTTATTTATTTAGAGATGGTGTCTTACTCTATTGCCAAGAATAGTGGCATGGTCAGATCTCACTGCAACCTTGAATTCCTGGGCCCAAGCAATCCTCCTGCCTCAGGTTTCCCAGTAGCTGGCATTACAAGCGTGCACCACTGTCTTGATAATTTAAAAAATATTGTTTTTAGAGATGGAATCTCATTGTGTTGCCCAGGCTGGTCTCAAACTCTTAGGCTCAAGTGATCCTCCCACCTCAACCTCCCAAGTCACTGGGATTATAGGCATGAGGCAACTCACCCAGCTCATGACCTGATTTAAGTGAAACTTTGACGTGAGTTCTCATTTGATGTCTGGATTGCTTATTTCTCAAAAGGAAAATATACCTGCTCTGCACCCGGAATTTGAAGGCTTTAATTAGCAAAGACATTTGCAAACTTTTTCATTACATGTTTTATTCTCACTTAGAACATTTTACATCCATTAGTTACTAAGTTTCCAGGATAGTTAAAAAAACTCACTGCAGTACACATATATGACACCAGTTTAACAAGTTGTTTTTTTTTAAGTTCAGTTCTCTAACAGAAGACACAGTATTTCATAATGTTTGCTGCACCCCCTGCTGGCCATATTGTGACACTTCCTAAATTAAGACCACATGTTTAGACACTGCTCAGTGAACTCTTGAGATATACACACCGTTTCTCTTTGAAGTTATTTTTTGTTAAGAAACAATTTTATTTACATTTAACATACATAATAGAGTTGAATTATTTTTGCTAGAAAGACAGACTGTAGTGCAGTGGCATAATCACAGCTCCCTACAACCTGGTACTTCTGGGCTCAAGTGATCCTCCTGCCTCAGCCTAGGAGTATAGGCATGTGCCACCGTGCCAAGATAATGTTTTAAAATTTCTATAGAGACAGATCTCACTGTGTTCCCCAGGCTAGTCTCAAACTCCTGGCCTCAAGTGATCCTCCACCTCAGCTTCCCAAAGTACTGACATTACAGGTGTGAGCCACTGTGCCCAGCCACGTTGACATTTCAGTTGAAAGAAGTTTTCTTTGTAATTTGTCAATTGATATTTGAAAGCACTTATCTTTCCAGACAGTATGATAATATTCTTGTTGAAAACAAATTATTTGCCAAAGCCTTTTTCTTTTCTTGAGACTCTTCTGTCACCCCAGAGAGTGCAGTGACATCATCATAGCTCACTGCAACCTTCAACTCTTGGGCTGAAGGGATACTCCTGCCTCAGCCTTCTGAATAGCTGGGACTGCAGTCATATACCACCACATCCAACTAATCTTTTCTATTTTTGGTAGAGATATGGTGTCTCTCTCTTGCTCAGACTGGTCTTGAACTCCTGACCTCAAGTAATCCTTTTGCCTCAGCCTCCTAGGCTACTAGAATTACAGGTGTGAAGCCACCGTGCCCCGCCTGCTATAAACTTTTAGTATTTCAGATGAAATTCAGTGGGGAAAAGTGTCTTCCCAATTGTCCTTGTTTTATTATAAATAATTCTAGTATGTGGATCCTTACACATAAATTTGTGTGTGTGCTTAGTGTATGCTAAATGTGAATCCTGCAATATTCATGAAGCTTTAACAAGAGCACTTCAAATATTGAAAGAGATTTTCAGAAGAGAGGTTGGCAGTGACGAGGTCCTGAGGGGTATGAAAGCTATAAAGGTAGAGTTCATGGTTGTTTGAATCAACAGTGTATCTGAAGCCATGATCTGGATGTGATTAGTCAGTATGTTAGTGATTGCTCTAAGGGGCTTATGTTTGGAGAAAAGGTATGAATCCTAATGAATCACCACATGGCCTTTAATATCCTTTGCAGTTCTGCAGTATTTGCTCATTTGTGTGCTTGTGTGTGTGTATTGTTGGGTGTGTTTTGGGCTGCTTACACACACAAAGGTAATTTAGGGAAGCATGATTTTCTAGTTAGTGCCCTAACAAGATACAGCCATCAAATCTCAGTTTCTCAAGAACAAAATTCAGAGATGCTGAACTAAGTAAGGGAGGAAGATTTCCTAAATGGCAAGTTAAACTAAGTGGCAAAAAATTTATGACAATTATTTATAAACATTGAGTAAATTCTAAGTGGGATCTTGCTCTGATTTAAAAGTAAACTCTGTAAATGAAAATGTGTATTCATGTTATGTGTATATCCTTCATTCACTGTTTTGTATAAATATTTTGGAGAGTACACACACATTCCCACATTGCTTTGTGTTCCAGATCTCACACGGTATGGAAATTGATAGGTTACTTGTTTACCCCACTGGATGCTCAAATTAATGCCCAGTGGATGGAGGGATGGATGTTGGCTGTGCAGTACTGAGGGAAGAATCCTCATGAATCCCCACATGGCCTTCGATACCCTCTGGACTTCTGCAGTAATTGCTTACTTCTGTGTGTGTGTATCGTTGGGTGTGTTTTTGGCTGGTTACACCACACAAACACATAGATGTTTTGAGTACTGTTAACTGATTTTATTTTCTAATAAAACCTTATTCACCCAAAGAAATCTTGTATTCTGAATCAGTAGAAAGTCTTAATCATAGGGTGTTTTGAAAGAATTGCTGCTTGTTAGTCATATGCTTGCTGTAACACAGACTTAAAGCTAATGGTTGACTTTTCCGAGTTAAATTTCTATGGATCTAAATTTCCATGGTCCTGGGATAATGAAGAGGTATAATCTGTTAGTACATGGTAACATTATGACATTCGTGTGCGGATTAGTACAGTGCCTCAGTAAATGACGTTAAAATGCCTTAAAACAATTTTCATAGCACTTCTCTGATAATGGTAACTTTATTAATTTTCCTACCACTCCTTTCCCATTAAGGCAAAAGCAGTCTGGTGAATTGTCACAAAATCAGTATTAGCGTAATCTGAATTAAGAGTCTTGAGGCTCTTATCGTATCATTCTCTAGAGCTTCAGTTTCGCTTGTCATGGATGACATCATTCTGTATTTTGTAACTGAAAATAGTTTTACTTCTATCGGTACTCTTACCTATAATTTTAGAATTAAATTCGTCAAATATGCTTGACTTTTTGAAATAACTATAGAAGTTATTATGAACTGGCTGATTTTGGCATGTACCTTGAATTGGCAAGTGAGGAAACGCAGGTCCAGAGAGATTAGGCGAAACTTTCCAAAGTCCTGGTGCCTGAGCCACATTTTCTGATTAACCACCCAGAATTTTTCCACATTGCTTCCCTTGTAAAGCTAGAGAAGGAAATTATCTTATCAAATGGCCAGGAAGGGTGTTTTGCTGGATTAATTAGCTTGTGGTGTCACTGAACTTGGCACGTAACAGTTTTGTATTTCTCTTTATTGCAGAATGCAAAGTATGGCGAAATCCACTCAATTTATTTAGGGGTGCCGAGTATAATCGGTAAGCATTTTGACAACTTGGGAAACAAATGGTCCTGGTTCAGACAGCAAAGGCAGCAGCAAATGTTTTTGCTGGTTCATTTAGGGGTCATCGTAACAGTCTGTTTAGTGTTTCCATTTTTTGATACTGCCCTCAAATTTTTTTTTTCTTTCTGTTTCATAGTTTAGCATTGGGATTGGGATAATGTACAAAAATGTGTAGTTTTTAGAATTTCTCTATTATAGTTTATTCTTTTCAATGACAATAATAATAATCAAAACATTTTGAAGCCTACCCTGACATAGTTATAAAGATGTCATAGAACTTATGTCGAAATGGAATTTAGCAAAGTAATTAGGCAAATTAGAATTCATAATACTAATTAGAGAAGGTTTTCATTAGCAATGGCTAATCTTGAGACAAAAATTTGGGGGGAAATAGAAACTTTTTTAAGAAAGTTTTTTTGGTATTACTGGTTTATGTTTCAACCCTGTGCAGCTTAGTATTTTGTAGGGCTTGCTGTGTCTCTGAGAAGGATCCCACCATCTTATTTACACTTTACAGGTATACTTGGGTGACAGGACGAGAACCTCTTACTTACTATGACATGAATCTCTCTGCCCAGGACCACCAGACATTCTTTACTTGTGACTCGGACCATCTGCGGCCTGCAGATGCAAGTATGGAAAATCCTTCAGATAGTTGCTGCATGGGAGGGGTTTTGGCTTCTTTTAAAAATCAAAGTTTCTGCTTTTATAATATCTACTTTATAAAAACACCAACAAATAAAATATTACATTGCCGATTGACTGGGAGAACCCAGAATGCTGATGCTTAGGTTGAGCTTTGTCACAGTGAGTTATCAATGTAGAAATGAGTTATCTCATTATCATCTAAAACATAACTTATTTTTATTTATTTATTTTTTGAGACAGAGTCTTAAGCTGTCACCCTGGGTAGAGTGCTGTGGCGTCACAGCCCACAGCAACCTCAAACTCTTGGGCTTAAGAGATTCTCTTGCCTCCACCTCCCAAGTAACTGAGACTACAGGTGCCCTCCACAATATCCGGCTATAAAACATAATTTAAAAATAAATATCAAAAAAGAAAATACAAAGCGAATGTTCTTTGATATTCATATCTCTGGAAAATCATTAAACATGGCTATTCTCCTCAAAATAAATAAATAAATATCAACGTTGGATTCATATACCTTGAAGAAATATAAATCTTATACAAAGCTAATTAAATTTTTATTTCAGATAGAAGGAAAGGTTTTATCTCCTTAATGATATTCTAAGGAGAAATTGGGATTCACTGAATCCAAATGATTCATGAATATATTTTAGTGACTTATCTGCCCACTTATAGTCCATTAGCATGGCTTCATGGCCGTGGCTAGGATGTCCATATGTGTTTTCTCTCCTAGAGAAAGACATTGTTTAAGATGCATTTTACACTGCTTGAGTTCCAAATAATTCTGAGATTTTTTTTGTCATTAAACTTAGTCAAAGTAAGTAGGTGAGAAAAGCTTTAGAGAAAGGAATATCTACATTCTTTTAAGAATCTTACATATAAAATACAACTTATAAAACCAACTCAATAAAAAATTACTATTATTTTTTTTGAGAGGAACCCTTTGTTGTGGGGGAACCTCCTAGTATGATAGATATTCCCAAGCATTGAGCTTCCCACAGTATGTTCACAAACTGCTCTGATGTATTAAAACTGGGTTTCCAGGTAAATTTGGGGACCAAGTACACATGTTGATTAAAAGCCTAATGTACTTTTACCAACTCAACTCAAAATAATTTAAATCATTTCTAAATATTCTAATATCCAAAGCCCATAGCAAATGCTCAGGAAAGTGACCAATAGAAATGATGTGTCTAAGTGGAACAAAGAGATTAGGAGCAATGCCATCTCAGAATGTGCAAGATAATATGTTGTCTAAGAGTAAATTACCTGAATGTGCAAAATAAAGACAAAGTCTTTGTTAGAGTGCCTTTTCTTGAATTTCTTAGCCTGTAATTTTGTGAGCACAAAAAAAGTTTGCTATCAGCAAGTGAAGAAAAACAGAATAGCAAATTTGAATGTATTTGTGTGACTTTGGGCATTTGGACCAACCCTTGTAGTAATGAAACATTCTCTTATAATTTAAGCTGAAAGCTTCTAATTTAGCTATTGGCCCTATTGAGGCTTCCTAATTACATATATTGATTGACTTTTTTCTCTTTTTCTTAAATAGTAATGCAGAAAGCCTGGAGAGAGAGGAACCCCCAAGCTAGGATTTCTGCAGCTCATGAAGCCTTGGAGATAAATGAGTAAGTGGGGGGAAATCTTGCTGTTTAAAACAAAATTTCATTCTTTGCTGAATATATTCAGTTCCCATTGATGTGATACTTAACATTAAATCATATATTAGAACTGGATGATTATTGGGAGGGGTTATTACTTTATAAAATTTTTGTTTATGAAGGATAGCCATGTGGAGGTGGTTTTAGTCATTTGAAAGAGCAATTCAGTGGCTTTGCTGTGACCCTAAATTAAATCCTTCAAGGGCTATCTCTAGGATATTGCAAGGATATAAAAGAAGTAAAATTTTTTACATATCTAAAACATTTTGACAGGGAAATTTTTCCAGATGTAGAATGCTCTTCTGTTATTATAATATTTTCTAGGTAGAACTTATGCTAGTGGAGGAAATACAATACAAACATAAGGTGAAAAAACATCATTTAAAAAAAAAAAACATTTCAAGATCAAGACAAAGATAAGAGGAAATGCTGTCCTTAGTGTTGTTAAACATTTTATGGGTTACCAAGGAAGACTGGGAAATCTCTTCTGGAGATCTCAGAAAATGAGAAAGATTCTTAAAGTTGGAGTCATAAAAACTCAGGGTTGGCAGAGACCTTAAAGGTCAGTTAGCTCAACCACCCATCTGGTGCTTGAATCACCTCAACACTATCCTTGCCAAGTGGTCATTGTTAAACTATTTTATGATTTTTCTGAAGAAGGTTACAGAATCTTCTTCAGAGATCTTAGAAAAAAGGAAAAAGATTTTCTTGAAGAGTTGGAAATCCTGCCGTCCTAAGCAATTGATCTGTATGGTTTCTGATTCTGTCATGCAACATGTTTATTTTCCAGTTCTTGTTATCTACAAATTTGATATGCCTGCCTTTTGTGTGTCATCCATGTTTCTGAAAAAAATATCAAGTCCAGGAGCAGGACCTGTGACATGACATTTAAAACCACCCTCCAGGTTCATGTCTTCATGAATCACCATCCTTTGGTATTATTCACCCGGTTGCTAAGCCACCCAGTTACGCTGTGATTCAGGCTGCATTTCTCCATTTTAATCTTAAGAATGTCAGTTGTAGTTATGGATCTGTAATTTACAGTAAATCTATTAGAGTAAATTAAGCTAGCACAATCTGGTTTATTTATTCTTAGTGAATTTAAGCTGGCTTCCAGTGGTCACTACTTTCTTTTTAAAGTGCTTGGAGACCATCCCTTTAGTAATCCGTGAGAGTATCTTTCCAGATCACTGCTCTATAGTTTGGGAAGTCTGCCTTCTTCCCCTTTTTGAAAATGTATGCTGCATTTGTCATCTCATCTTCTAGTTCCTCTCCATTCTTTGTGATTCCTCAGTCCCCCCAGAGAGCAATTATATGGCCTGCCTACAAGGTCTTTCGGCTTCCTAGGATTTGCCTGTCCCAGCAAGTAATTCATTTAGCGTGGATCCGTTATTTGCTATCTTACATCCTTACACCCATTTTAGAGTTTAATTTCTTCTCCCTTTTTCAATCTGACAGTTGTTCTCCTTGATAGAGAAGCCAGGAACAAACTAGGAGGAAGAGAGTTTTGCTTTCTCTTTATTATCTACTGCGATTAATGAGGAGCCATCCTTGTTTTGATGTTGTGTTGTGTTGTTTGTCTTGTTTTGTTTATTTGCTTTTGGGGTGGCTTTGGTGAAATGGGGGCAGTAATAGGGCCCCACACATAATGTAAAAACAGAAAATAGCTATCTTTAGCATTTTGTTTTGTTGTATTTATTTGTTTGCAAGCTTCAGCTAATTTGGAGTTTTAGCTTTCCTGAAGTTATCCTTATAGATTCATTCCACTCTCTTACAGTCTTTCATTACACACCCTCTTTCCATCTTTTTTTTACATGTCCTTTAAAAATCTGACCTGGGAGAAATCTCGGTGAAGCCATGTTGGTTAGTAAAGTGACATCCCTCTTTTCTTCCTGAGAGGATCATTTGTGACAGCTGTTATGATTGGACATTTGGAAGCTGTTCAACCCTCTTAGACCATTTTTCCTTCTGAGCCTCATACCATTGAATCATGCCTCTTTTCTTTGAATTTTTTGAAGTGCACCGTCCCCTCTTGATTACCCAGAACTCCAAAATGACACAGTAACTCTCTCTGAATGTTCCTATCAATTTTCATTTCACCAACTATTTTTTTCTTCTTGGTCAGAATCAGGTCCAGAGTTGAAGTTCCCCTAATTGCTTCCTCTACCATCTGGGAGATAAAATTGTTACCAAAGTAAGTCAAGAACCTGTCGGGTGCCCTACTTCTAACCAAACAAGACTTCTAGCCGATATCTGGATGGTTGACACCCCCATCACCACACTCTCTTGCTTCTGTATGTGTACCGTGTTGTGACAAGGATGCTTCATCTATATCTTCCATCGAGCTGAGCAGTCTGTTCCGTACCCCCCAACCATTAGCACTTCTATTGCTCTCTCCTCTCTCCTTCACTCACAAGCTCTTAGCATGTTTCTCCCCCAAACTCATGAGTTTCCACATAGATGTATGTTTCCTGGCCAGGAGTGCTACTCTGCCTCTCCTCCTAAGAAAACTACTGAATTACAAATAAGCAAAGCAAGCAAGCTGGCCCCAGCTACTCTTGAGCTCCCAGCCCACCAAGTATAGTCTTGTAGTTAATTCCTCTGATACCGTATCTACCACTCAGTATTATAATCTCCGTTTCCCCTTCATTACCCTTAACCCATATGTATATGTTGGCATCTGAAACCTTAAGTATTTCTGCTGGTGCCTATCCCAGTTATTTTCTCCAGTGAATCACTTGCATAGTGTCACCATTATTATTGTTCTTTCCACGTCGTATACGCTGCCCTCCATGGTAATTGGTTCTACAGCTTTTTTTCCTGGACATTTTTCTCCCTCCCCACAACATTGAGTTTAAAGCCCCATGGATAGTTGCTGCCTGAAATTAGAGGGAATCGGCTACAGAGCTTACAAGACTTTCCTCAAAGCTCAGATTGACTAGTAAGCCCCAAAGCTCACTGTAGCTGTGAAGTTCAGCCTCCTTTTTGTAGCTGGCTGTTGCAGTTTATGAACAGTAAAAGTCACATTTGGTTTTCCTTTCTGTTCATTTTCTCTCTTGTGGTCTGACGGAGATAAGTAGGGGAATGACCACAAGAGAGGCAGTGGAGAAGGAAGTGAGGGGATGGGTGCAGGCCCTGTGTGGTCAGCTCTGGCCTCACCACTTCCCTTACATTTCCTGTCTTTGGCAGTGGGTTGTTCTGCACATGATCTGAGGTTGATATTTCCAAGAATTCCCCTTATTCACTAGTCAACTGCTCATCCTTTCTGCTTCCCGTCTTAGAGGGTTGTTGGAAGGATATTCTGAGATGATACATGTTCAGTGCTTGGTGCTGTGCTCAGTCTGTATAT
Organism: Galagoides demidoff; assembly: GCA_963574575.1. Taxonomy (NCBI): domain Eukaryota; kingdom Metazoa; phylum Chordata; class Mammalia; order Primates; family Galagidae; genus Galagoides; species Galagoides demidoff. The sequence continues at coordinate 29,142 of CAUYQV010157963.1, read as the reverse complement.
ACTGAGCAAACGATGTCTGCTGTTAAAGGCATGAAATTTAACTCTTGTTAGCTCCTTGGCAGAGTCAGATTTTGAGCTTTTCAGAAGTGACATTACCTACAGGTTCTTCTAGTGTGCTCTGAAGCAAAAAAGTCATTGCTAACTGGAATGAGATATTGAAACATTTTTTTTTAATGAGTAATTTGATTTAATGAATTTCTTACTCTAAAGAAATCCTTAGATGGAAGAGAATCTATGCTTAGCAAGCAAAGTAAACTTATATATAGTACCTCTCACTTTGAGTGTGGGAAAGAGATACAGAATAACAGCTCTTATCACCATGATCACCTGACATATTTTGAGCACTTCACCACCTGCTGGGGACTGTACCGAGCACTTTGCATACATCACCTCACTTACCCTTCATAACAACACGGTGTACAAATAGGTCTCACGTTGTGCTCCATCAGGGAGGCAGAGTAATAACTTGCCCAAAATTGACACACTCATAAGGGGCAGAGTCCATATGCGAGCCTCATGCTCCTAACACTACCCATCCTCCCTCTCAAGCTAAAATATAGATGTTTCTTTTGTACCATTATTTTGTGTCGGCAACTACAAACAGGGGTGCATGAACCAGTTGGCCACTCTGCATGTTTTGGTGTAACTCCTTGCCCTTCTGCATGAACTCCTACAGATGGTTACCATGTCCCTGGATTTGTAATTGATGGTGGCTATTATCTGAATGGACAGGTGTGCAACTGCTTATATTCTCTTGGCTGAAGAGGAAGCAACGACCATTGCTGAAGCAGAAAAACTATTTAAGCAGGCCCTGAAGGCTGGAGATGGCTGTTACCGGCGCTCTCAGCAGCTACAGCATCACGGATCCCAGTATGAAGCCCAACATAGTAAGGTTTCCTCCAGCTCAGTGCCCTGGGGGATCAGTTATATAGTGGTTAATCGGGGTTAAAAAAACGACTTTCCTGGATGAGAACACATATTGGAGTTTGCTATTTTTGCTTTCTATTAATGTTTTTCTTCCCTGTAAGAGCAGTGAGTAACATCCGTAGCTTCCTTACTGTGTATGTTCACCTTCTTTTCTCTGCTTATAGATTCCTAACCCCTGAAACAAATGGCAGTACCTTCATGGTCTACCCTCTTTTTCTTTCCAGAATTCTTACATATTTCTATTTGTCAGTTGCTTCTCTGTCCCATGACTTTAAGTACTGGGAGGGAAACACTATTAAAATTAGTGGTGGTGCTACTGAATGTTTTAAGACTTATAGGTCTTCTATAACATGGGTTAAAATAGGGAAGTTAGGAATATAAGGGGTGTTGGTGACTGTATCAGCATTTAGCTCCTACTGAAGAAACATTGGTATTGGCTTCTGGAGATAAAGAGCTGTGAGTTTCTTTATCATTTATCTATTTCTATCTTAAAAATAATGCCTTTTCTGGGCGGTGCCTGTGGCTCAAAGGAGTGGGGTGCTCGCCCCATATACCAGAGGTAGTGGGTTCAAACTCAGCCCTGGCAAAAAACTGCAAAAAAAAAAAAAAAAAAAAAAAGAATTGAGTCTAAAAATAATGCCTTTTCTTATTTAAGCTTACTCTTTTTTTTTTTTTAAATTTTTTGAGACAGAGCCTCAAGCTGTCACCCTGGGTAGAGTGCTGTGGCATCACAGCTCACAGCAACCTCCAACTCCTGGGTTCAAGAGATTCTTCTGCCTCCGCCTCCCAAGTAGCTGGGACCACAGGCACCCGCCACAACACCTGGCTATTTTTTGGTTGCAGCCATCATTGTTAATTGGCACGCCTAGGCGGGATTCAAACCCTCCAGCTCAGGTGTATGTGGCTGGCACCTTAGCCGCTTGAGCCACAGGCGCCAAGCCAAAGCTTACTCTTTAAAATCTAAGACCTTTTACTTCAGTATACTAGGCTGAGATTCAGTGACATTTGAGGGGAACAGAGTAGAAACAAGACAACAAAATTATTTCCAAAATTACCTGAGCTCCTTGACTCATCTCTTTGTTTAAGGACAGTGGTTCTCAGCTTTCTAATGCCACAGCCCTTTAATATAGTTCCTGTGGGTTGCAACCCACAGGTTGAGAATCGCTTAGCAATCCTTGTGGGAGGAGACCATATTATTCATTATCCAACCGAAATTTGGGTTGTTTCCTTAAGGAGGAATTTCTTTCACCTCGTTTCTCCCTCTTGTAACCTGGAGAATAAAATCTCACATTTGAGATTATAAAATTAAATTTTAATGTTAAACTTGAATTGGTTTAGAACCTGACTGCATTAGTCCCCATGACTAAGGTGTCAACAAGATCTTTGCATTATAGCCTAGGTATACATGGGTATGTCCACACAATCCCTCAATACACAGATTTTTACTTTTATTCTGCTGTGAGTATATGTTAATAAAGTTTCTTATCACCATATGTTTCTCAGTTTTTATTAAAAAATAGCACGATGCAATTTGAAAACATGTAGTAAATGTCTCTGTTAACTAAATGGACATGAATACAGAAAATTACATAACCCATAATACAACTTAAGAAATTTTCTTTCTTTTCTTTTCTAAATTAAATCCTGTCAACCTGTTGCCTAAATCTATCCAAAAAATATAATCACATCTTTAAAATAATTTGTAGGCACTTGGCAAATTTTCAGCACACATCTTGTTCTCATTGTTTAAAACTTGAAATGTTAGGACTTTGGTCTTAACATCTTTTAATAGCTGCATATTATACGTGTCCTTAATCTATAACAGGTGTGTCATATTTTTCTGAAACGTGGTAATTTTATTGAGGATTAAGCACATGCATGTCTTCACTGGTCTGGAAACATATCCAAAAAGACATACAATTAAATAGAAGATTAAGATAAGAAGTCGTTAATGTACTTTTTAAGAGCCATGTTAGTGACTATTGTTATAACTATTTAGCTTGTCAATGCTTTCTCTAACACCAGGGTAGTTTTTCATTTTGTTGCATACTCTATTGTCATATCTGGAATGTGTTATATTGCCATCTAAAATCAACTGCTTTGGGGACCTGGAGATGATTATGATGTCACTAGTGTTAGGGAAAGAATAATATAAAGCAGAAGTTCAAGATGAGGCTTCTCCAGACTTAATGTCAAGAATGAAAAAAAATAGTTCATCAGGATGCAACCTGAGATTCACCGAAACCATGCACACTGGAAGATTGTGGAATTCTTGCTTGTAAACTGAATGCAATGTGGGTATGTTCACTTTCCATGCAGTTTGTAGTAGATGGATGATTTTATTTTTTATCAAATATTCCACATCCTAACTCAAAAGCATGGATTAGATGATTAGCCATGTGATTTGACCTTTGGAAGTCTAAGTACTTTTGCTTTACTCTGTATTCATTCTACTGTGAACAAAGTTGTCAGTACTCCTGGCAGTAAGGAAACTGCCTGTGGGGTTTTCATTAAGACAAAGGCAAATGGGCCTCTTTGTATTTTCGTGCTGCTCAACTGAAAGCTGTTATTATTTATTTTTTTAATTTTGGTGTTTTATATCTCCATTTTTAGGACGAGACACCAATGTTTTGGTCTACATCAAAAGAAGGCTAGCAATGTGTGCCAGAAGACTTGGAAGGACCAGGGAAGCAGTGAAAATGATGAGAGATGTGAGTTTGAACTTGTATTAGAATCGGTTCCAGGGCGCCTGGCTTAGAGATGTAGGAGCCTGCTGAATAGCCCCAGTGATGATGTCGTGGTCCCATGGACTCTGGAGCCAGACCATCTATCTGGGTTCAGCTGTAACTCTCACGTTACTAGATGAATGATCTTGGGCAAGTTGCTTTCTTCATCTCTAAAATAGGGATAATCATAACAGTCCTCACAATCACTTAGGGTTATTGTGTCTATTAAATGAGATAATACATGCAAAGCTTTTAATAGAGTGACTGACGTATTTTAAAAAATCAGTAGATGTCCTTATTGTTAAACCTTCGGGATTGTAGTTAGGTGCCAATAATGAGATCTGTCATTTGGACTGACTTTTTCTATGTTTACTTGTTAGGAATATTTAAATAAATTATGGGTCAAATTTCTACCCTCAAATTTAGTAATATTATCAGTTAATCCTATTGTAGTCATTCCATACATTTTCCTAGATTCTTGAACCAGGATACTTTATTAGTAGTAGTCAACATAATAATTAAGAAGAGAAGAAATAGGAGAGTGTTTTAAAGCAAAAGAGAACCAAGGGAGGTTATTTCTATATAACTTTAAAACAAAACCAGTTGAGGAACTTTTACTTCCATTTTTTGTTAGTAAGAAATATTTTTTAGTATTTTAATTGTTAGTATGAAATATTTTTCATGAAGAAACTGACAGCAGTATGAATTGTACTTATAAGCTATATTCTTTTTACAAACAACCTCAGAAAGTCTGTGTCAATATTTTGTTCTTCTCCTTGGTTCCTGCATTAGGAGACACAGGTAACTGCCAACTGTAAAAATGGAAGAACCAAAGGGGAAATCTAAGTGGCATCTTGTCCACTTCTCAGCACGTGCATTTCAGCACAAGATTATGCAAACCTAGTGAGCCTTTTCCCAGTTTCTTTCTGGAAGGCAGTTATTCATGTGAATTTCCAGTTACTCTTTGAAGGAGGGACCCTACTTTCAAGGCCCATCCCTCGTTATTTCCGCAAATTACAGCCAATGTGAGGACCCATGCTTGGGCTCTGGCTGCTCCATTAAACAGACAGATAGCTCCCAAATCTGAGAAGAACAAGAGGGGATCATAGTAAAATAACTCTATTTGACTGAAGTTAATAGATGCCTTTCAGGCAAAGCCACCACAAAGGGTATATCCCCAGATTAAAATCTTTTGGTTGAAGGAAGAATTTAAAGAATGATTGTTATATAGCTTAAGTGCTAACTTTAAAAAGAGAGATTTCTGCAGAGACTCGCTCTCAAACTTTTTGACCTGCAGAAATTCCATCCTTGCATCAAAGAAACTCTGCCAGTCACTTCGGCTCTGAGGGAGCTGGGCATTTCAGGAAGGGTGGGGTTTTTCTTTATCTTAACCTACCTATGCCTCATCCAATCCTTAACAAGTTGTTTTATATTATCGCCTCTCTTAACTTTAATTATCCTGGAACTGGCATAGATGTAGGAGCAGATTTTGGTGATTTTCCTTGCTATGTATCTAAGCAACTGAACAGAAAGAACAGATTCTAATGATGCTATTTCATTTTTCCTGTCACTGTTTATCTTTTTCAGTAATACATATAAAATTTCACATGTTTAAAATCAATACTTCTGCACTATGATTTGCTTTTTGTTTAGCATTATTTTATATTTACAATTCTATTTATTGATCTTGTCCGGATGCAGTGGAGGAAACTAGACAGGGAGTCCAAACCCTGGGTGTGAATGTCGGCTTTGCTGTTCCCTAGCTTTGCGACTCAAGGCCACTTGCCTTTTGTGGGCTTTTCATTTAGTCTTCTGTAAAATGGGAGGAATGACTTTTACCTAAGAGGGTAATTGATGGGGAAAATTAAATGAGATAATGTGAAAACACCTGGCATTTAGCAGGCAGGCTGATAATTATTCCTCTAGTATTATTTCCCTAATGGCCAAATTCACTTGACCATTCTCCTGATGAACATTTGGGAATGTTTTTACTTTCTTTTTTTAAATGAGTTGATCACTCAATTAAAGGATCTCTTTCTCTCTCTACATATGTATATACACATATATACCTATTTATGCATGTGTGTATCTGTGTACATATGTGTGTGTGTGTGTTAAAGTTCTTAAAAATCCATCATATTCTTAGGATAATAACACATGTCACCTTTTCTCTGGGTTTATGGAGCATCCAGGGGACATGGGCACTGTTGTTTTAACTGTCCTGTGAGAAGCACTATCAGATGTGGTAGAGACGTGTTATGAAGAGAAATATTTACTTTACAAGAACTCCTTTTATCAACTTTTGCACCACAAACAGGAGGAGAGGTTGAAGACGCTTCTCCCTGTTAAAGCTATGGCTGGTCTCAGCCTTGCAGGAGACAGTTGTTGGTCAACCTAACTTGTTTGACTCCTCTCAGGTCGTGGGTCATGCATAAACCACAGAAGAGGGGTCAGCTCCTTTAACAATGTGCGCTTAAGCCCATCTTGCTTGAAGACTTCCTCTGATAAAGCAGCTCAGTGGATTCCGGCAGCCTGCTGATAAAGCATTCAGGCAGGAGCTAATTTTTCACTAAGACACCCTCATCCTCTCTCTATATGCACGGGTTTAAATTTCCTAGAGCGGATGCCAATGTATTAGAATGCCTTCCATGTCATTTGTAAAAAAGCAGAGTCATTTGTAAAGTTGCTCTGGAAATGCCTTAATGAAGGGAAAACTATTAATGGTGAGATATCCTGAAAGAGAATGAAAGGGAATTCTGGGAAGGCCAGCAGCCAATAATCTCTTATATTTCAATGGCTATCCTATTGATGAAATATTGATAAGGTAGACACACCTCGACTCCTTAATGTCAAGATTTGTGACTTCTCATTTCTGTAACAGCAAGCAACATGTTGATCGTTTTGAATTCCCAGGATATTTTTTCTTAAACCTCACTTTAATTAGCTTCATTTTGCAATTAAAAGTATGGAAACAGCACCTTACTACTGAAGGACTGTTTTGGCAATGGGCAGAGCTAAGATAGCATGCTGGCTTTTGAACTTTCCTATAAGGCAGGGGTCCTCAAGCTTTTTAAACAGGGGCCAGTTCACTGCCCCTCAGACCATTGGAGGGGTGGACTGCAGGCCCCGGGACGAGTCAGCTGCTAAGCAGGACAGGCAGCAGTGGCTAAAACACCTGGCAGGCCACCTGTGGCCTGCAGGCTGTAGTTTGAGGACGCCTGCTATGAGGTGTTATTTATTATTAAAAATGCAAACGGTTTCATTTTTTGCTTTATTAAATATCAGGAACAGTCTTTGTGCTTGTTCTCATTTTTGGTGATTTTGCCTCTTTAACCCCTAACATACATCATAATTTCTTTTTCCCCTTTAACAGCTACCATTTAGCTAGCCTCATGGTTTTAGTCTGTTTTTTCCCGGGCCTGTTTGAGTAGATTTGGAATGGAATCCACATGCTGATGACTTAGTGTGCCCTTCCAGAAGTGATGTAGATAAAGCAGTATGGCTGGGCGAGTCTGCCCATATGAAGAACACAAAAGCTCCTTTGCCCAGGTCACTTGGTCTAGAGGAGGGTTTCTCACCCTCAGCACTACTGACATTTTGGACAGATAACTCTTTGCAGTAGGGAGCTGTCCTGTACATGACAGGGGGGTTCCCAGAAACCCAGGCCTCAACCTACTGGATGCCAATTGCAACCCACAACCCTATCACTCACCAGTTGTGACCAAAAAAATTTCTCCAGACATGCTAAATGTCCCCTGGGGGAGCAAAATTATTCCCCATTAAGAATCTTTGGTTTAGAGAATCCTGAAGGGAATGGATCTATTTCAGGGCAGACATCTGGTTTTTGCCCACTCTGCTTGTTGGTATTCTGGGCTTCCCTTAGTGTGCGCACAAACCTCCAAAGCACCCCTGGACTTGGTTAGCCTAGTTTAGAAGACTGTTCTGTCAGATGAGATGATCTGAAGAGACATCCCTGGGCAGAAAGTGCAAACCAACTTGGAGGTTTGGGTGGGGTCCTGGTGGGGTAGTGGTCTCCCTTGCCCCTCTTGCGTACTTCCAAATCATAGTTTGCCTCGTTTCCTTAGAATATACAGCTCCTTAGAAAGTTGACTGGGGGCTCTCTGACTTTATCATCTGCTTCCTTTCCTTTTTTGCTGTTTCCTACAGATCTCTAAGCCATTCTTCCTCATTCTTGGTTCAGTTTTCCCCTGCAACACCACCTCTTTCCATATCCTGGCCTCTCATTTGACTCAGATCACCAGGCCATTCTTAAAACATTTTATGTACTTGATTTTAGGAAACCATGCTCTCTTCTCCTAAAATCTTATAGCCTCCTTTCTGGATTCTCCTTATCTTCCTAATTTACAAAATGTGTGGTATCCCTAGGCCAGTCCTTGGTGACTACATTCTGTCTCAGAGCATTAAATATCATCTCAATGACAAACATTTCGATAGTGTTTACTGTGTTCTAGGGATTGTTCTAAGTGCCTACAAATATTAAACTCATTTAATTTTCCTATCAACTCTTGACATCATTGCTTATTCCAAGTGACATGGATAGTGAGCATTTATGATAGTGTCAGCTAACAACCCCCTGCAACAGAAGTGCCCAGGGTGCTGCTTTAGCACCCACTTCATAGAATAGGTGCAAGGATTAAAGGGAATAATTCAAGCAAAACCCCTGGCTCTGAACTTCATGAGTAGTATATACTAAGTGTAGTTGCTCTCACTATTATTGTCTGAGCTATAATCATTAATTAAAAAGGAAAGGTAAACAGTAGGTAGAATTTGATCCATTTTTTTTCAGTGAAAAATGGTTGCTAATACATGTTGGTGCTTCTCAAACTTTTTGCTCTCAGAGCCCTTTTAAAATTATTTAGGACCCTTAGAATTTTGTTTGTGGGGGTTTATCCATTGATATTCACCATTTCAGAAAATTAATAATGAGAAAATATCTATTCATTTAAAAATAGCTGTTACCAATATATTGCATGTTAACACATGTAACATTTTTATGAAGAATATGTGTATCTCATTCAAACAAAATGAGTAAGAAGATTGGCATCGATTTAATACCTTTACAAATCTTTTTAGTACCCAGCTGAATGGGACACAGCTGTAGGCTCATATCTGCTTCTACATTTAGTCTGTTGTGACATCACCCAGCATGTTGTCTCTGAGAGTGCCATTGTGTATACTCATGAGGCAGTGAGAGGGAAAATGACCAAAGAAATTATTATGAAAATAGATTTTATCTGAGGACCCCCTGAGAAAGATGTCAAGAACCTCCCAGGCCTCCCCAGCTATGCCTTGAGAGCCACTTGTATAAGGAAAAAAAACTTGAAATACAGAGAAAGATAGATGATAGCTATCTTCCAATTTTTTGTATTTATGTAGTGTTGAATTATTACAGTATGTTATTCTCATTTGCAATGATAAAATACAACTTAAAAAATAAAGATTGAGACCTCTTTCAAAAGGGCAAAATGATGGATGTAAAATAATGTAGAAAATGGGGAAGACACAGTGAGATGTAGACATGGTAAAGAAAAACTTCACCCACCTAAAATTTTAGCTTAAAATCAAACCAGTGACTAGTTTATTACCAGGCACATGAGTTTCCTGGAACTGCTATAACAAAGTACCCCCAAACAAATTTAAACAGCAGAAATGTAACTTCTCACTGTTTTGAAGGCCAGAAGTCCCAGATCAAGGTGTGGCGGTGCCACACTCCCTCTGCAGGCTCTAGGGACGAATCCTTCCCTGCCTCTGTCAGATTCTGGTGGTCGCCAGCAATCCTGGGCATCCCTTAGACGCATTCCTCTCATCTCGGCCTCTGGCGTCACCTGGCTTGCTCCTGTGTATCTGTATCTCTGTGTCCAAATGTCCCTCTTCTCATAAGGATACCAGTCACATTGCATTTATGACCTCACCTTAACTTGGTTATTTCTGCAAAAACCCTATTTCTGATCAGGTCACTTTCACAGATTTTGAGAGTTAGAATTTTAATACATTTGTCAGGGAGTCACAGTTCATCCCACAACACTAGGTCGTATATAAAGGCAAAATGTAGATACTCCATAGAAACTTCCATCCTTTCTAAAACTTTACTGCTCTGTCAGACCAAAAGCATATTTGTTAGGCCTTGTTAAATCCATTTTCAGCTTAAAGATTATGACTGGTAACTCTTCCTTGTATGACTAGGGCTCATTATAAAAAGTAATCAGGGGGGCTACAGTTGCCCCACCCTTAAGTGGCTTGTACAGGTATTCTGCCTGCATTTCCACATCACCTTCTCCAGGACTCCCAACTGAGAACTAGAGGGCTTTTAGTTTTGTTGTCAAAAATTTATACAGTGAATATGACTATGTGCCATGCATTCTGCTAAGACATTTCCATATACTGTCTCATTTAATTCACATATACCATGGTGTTCTATCACATCATACAGAATAATTTGTGCTCACTGTGACAAGTCAAAGAACAGGAAGTTACAATACCCCTTCCACTCCTACAGTCATCTCACGAGGTACTCAGTACTCCACAGTTTGGCAACTCCCTGTTCTTGGTTCACACAGATACACACCTGATCATGGAAGGAATTTGAGCAGAGTTGGTTTGTATCTTAACCATGGTCACAGGAGAGAAGTAAGCCGTGCTGGGGATGCTGAACTTGGGAGCGTCTCCTGTGAGGACTCCCTCCCTTCAGAAAGCATCAGGTTCCAAGATGACGTGATGCTGTGTCACTTAACCCCTGTCCTCGTTTATTTTAAACCTGTTCTCAATGTGTATCTCCAATCCCTTATTTGTGTGATCCCTTTAGTAAGGAGATATTAGGGCTGAATGAACAGAGACAGGTTTTATGAGCCAAATTTTAAAAGCTTACAAATAGAGTAACTGAAGCTCCCTAGATTCTGAGCCTCTCGAATGCTGCTGATGTCTCATTTTTCATGTGTTTCCCTCTCAGGACAAAGAACAGGATCATGTAGACAGACACAGTCCATAAAACATGTGAATTGGCAAATCCGAGCTATGACTTACAAATTCCCGGTTAATGCTTTGCGCCTGTGACCTCTTTGTACTGATTTAATTCTGATTTTCTATTTTCCTTAAAAGTAGTGATATTTATTATCACATTAATGGAAATTAAAATGAATTCTATCTAGGTAATTAATGTAGATGCTCATTATACTACTCCCTGCCTGTCATTAGTATATTCCTGGGGTGTAAGCAATTGACCTTTGGGAATTATTTTGATAGTATTCATAGTATGGGGATGCCCTTTATACGATTTGTGAAGTGGAGCACTTCTGAAAGCATACCATAGAAAATACGCACCTCTGTGACTAATCAAAGCCTGTGGAGCATTAAGACTGCTTTGCATTTTGCTCCACTTATGTTCAAGAGGGAAATCTTCATGAAATCAATGATTCGTAAAAGAGAACTACTATATCCTTCCCTAATAGTTTGTAAAACGTGTTTTAGGGAATATTTTGCAACAGGAATGCTACTTTCACTGCAGAAGTACCAAGATGGTTTTAGGAGGAAAAGTACTAAATGATTATTATGGGGGTTAATTTCTATTGCTTTTTATTTCTCCCTTTTTCATTCTTAAAATTTGTAGTTCCTTCTCTCTGCCTTTCTGTTCCACATGTCACATTATTTCCCTTGTACACTGTATTTCTTGTGAATTTTTTTCTTAAAATTGTCATGGATTATTATGGGTGACTTGGTTGATAAATTGGCTCATGAGTTCAAGACCAGCCTGAGCCAGAGCAAGACCTCGTTTCTGGAAAAAAAAAAAAAATTTAGCTGGATGGTGTGGCGGGGGGCTGGTGCCTGTGGTCGCAGCTACTTGGGAGGCTGAGGCAAGAGAATCATTTAAGCCCAAGAGTTTGAAGTTGCCGTCAGCTGTGACACCATGGCTCTCTACCAGAGGCAATGAAATGAGACTCTGTCTCACAAAAAAAGAAAGAAAAAAAGTTGTTGAGCTTGGTTGTTGAATGAAGCAAAGTAGCATCATGTTGGGATGGGAGACAAGAAGACCCCTCTGATAGCCCTGTGCAACCGAGTCTCACTTGAACTCAGTTTCTTTCAAAGCTTTTGAGCTACCCAGATTTCACACTGAACTAAAAACAAAGTACACAGTGAAGTCTGTTTATGTCTTTAAGTGTTTTTGAAGCGTTTGGTGGCATGTTTTTAGATTCTATCTTTGCTGTACTTACAAATAAAGAAAAAGTAAGTCTTGAAAATAAATGCTGTATATAAAAATCACTGACCTCCAAATTAGGCTTTATGTGGACTCAAGCCTTGTTTTTGATCAAGATGTGCTTTTCTGGATTTGTTGGATATTGTTGTTTAAGTTTGCATATTCAGTAAAGAAGGAAGAATGTTTAATTAATGTTTTATCAATTGTTGAATAACCTGGTGGTAATCTCGTTAGTAATGAGAAACCCTGGATTTATCAGCATTGTACTCTGTACTAACTATGTATAGTGAGGTGAGGGGGTAGACAGTCCCTGGTGCTGGTGAGAGTGTTGGTTAGACACGGTGTCATTTTATTTGCCGTTAGGCATCGTCATTAGTGTGACTAGTTACTTGAACTGTTACTATCAGGATTCTTCGTATGCAGGATGCTCATTTTTTCCATGTGCTGAGTGGCATATGCTGCTCAGTAGAGGCTTCGATTGTCTTGGCTGGCCTGTGATGGGTTCTAGCTAGATGCCGGCCATCTGAGTGAGGGATTTACCTTCCCTCCTCCAAACTCCTGGCTTCACCTGCTCTCCCAGGTACTGCTGTTTGGCCTCTCTCTGGTTCTCAATTATTTTTTTTTTTTTTGGCTGGAGGCTGGGTTTGAACCTACCACCTCTGGTTTATGGGGCCAGGGTCCTACCCCTTTGAGCCATAGGCACCCCTCTGTTTCTCAATTTTATCTACAAGTTCTTTTCTTGGATTTCTGCTGCCCCGTGTGCCGCCTTCCCGGGGCTCAATGCTGGTCCCAGGCAGTGGTTTCAGTCAGGCCCTCTGCTTTTCTGGTTCTACATGTTCTTTCTCTCTTCTGCCTTTGGTCCCTGATCTTAGTCTTTTAACCCATATGGGCTTAAATGGCCCACCATTCATCAATATATCTATTCAACAAAAATGTATTCAACCTCCAGTCTATGTCAGTCCCTGTTCTGGGTGATTTTTGTAATTAGTGAACAAAATAAAGACCCCCTGCCCTTAACAACATTCTAGAAGGGAGGAGAGACAAAAATAATAAACATAATAATAATCTTGATAGCATATTAGAAAGTGCTAAATGCTGTGGGAAAAGACAAAGTCGAGCAGGATAAGGAGCATTGGGAATTCCAACGAGTAGGGAATGGGGAGGCTGAGAAGTCACAGTTTTAAATCAGATGATCGGGGATGTGGGACATCGGTAACATTTCACCAAAGACTGAAGGAGTAAGGAAGGTAGTCATGTGATATATTTTTCCAGGCTTTGAGGCAGGAGTATGTCTGGAGTGTTCAAGTAACAGCAGAGGGGTGCAAGGTGGGCAGAACAGTAAGCCCAGCAGAGAAGGGAGGGAGCCTCGAGGTCAATTAAGGTTTATGGAAGGCAGCAGACTTCGGCTGTTCCCTAGGTGAAAAGGGGAGCTTGCAAGGCTTCAAGCAGAAGCATGATAAGATCAGTCTTGAGTTTTATAGGCTGCTGCTTGGCAGGGAGCAGCAGAGAGGTCGATCAGATTAATCTTCTATTAATCCTGGTGAGAGATAATGGTGGCTCAGGCCAGAGTGATTGCAATCAGTAATCAATCAGATGTACCTTGTGATGGGGAAAACCAAAAACAAGGCAAGGATGATTTTGCCATTTCAAGGGAAGTAGTTTCTGTCAACCAAGATGTGGAAGCCTGAGCATGAATCAGTGTTTTGAGAGGTTAGGCGTTTAGTTTTGAACATGTTATATTTGAGGGATCAACTCTTCATTTTTGTCTTAAGTAATTACTTCATCATTTTGTGGACACTAACAAATTTTTGCTTTGCTATGGTGAGGAAATCATTATATGGCAGAAAAATAATGGGATGTCTAGATTTGATGACATTCCGCCTAAAATATAGTTGGTTAGGAACTCCTGTTATAGTATCACTTATGCCAGTAATGCCAAAAAGATAAAATATAATGGATTTTAGAGAATCCAGGACTGTAACAGCCTTGCGGATGATCCAGAGTACAATGTAGGGCATGTGTGTTTTTATGTATGTGTCTGTAGCTCTTCTCTTTTCCTTAACTCCTGTACTCAGCACTGTTTTCAGGGGCCGTCAGTTTTTGCTCTGTGTTCCTCTCATGTCTAGTTCGTAGTTTGTAACAGCCCTATCACATCCCCCATTACACTCTGACTGGCTCTCACTTCACCTTCTGCCTAGTGAGGGACCCCAGTCTGCTTCCACCTTCCCATTTCCCAACAGTGTTGCTGTGAACATCCTTACTAACCCTTTCTGCAGGGCGTGCACCCAGGAGGGGGCTTGCTGTGTGCACCCTTGATTTCAGAGTGCCCTGCCATCCCACTCTCCAAGATGGCTCCTGTGATTGTTTAAATTCTCATGAGCAGTACACAGCTATGCCCATTTATCTCAGTACTGGGCTCCACTTTGAGCATTATATAGATTTAATACACATTTTACATATATACACACACATAGTAAATTTATTTCATACAGCTTTTCATGATGCTCATAATTTAAAAATGCTACACCTATAGGTTTTTTCTTTCCATTTTATATTTTATTTGCCTATTTAAAATTTTATTTTCCTGATTATTAGTCTTGGCCTAGGTTGTCTATTTTAGTAATCTTTTAAAAAGAATTAGGATCTGGTTCTGTTTATTTGCTCAGCTTTTCTGGTTTTAGTGTCTTTGTTCTTTCTGTATTTGTACCACTGTGTTTCTCCTCATCCTCCCCTGTCCTCTGTGTTTATGGCCTTTTTACCACTTGACTTTTTGCTCCATTCCATTCCAAGCATGTTTTTATTCCTTTACAATTTCATCTTCTACCACACAGTATATTTTTAGCCTCTTGTCATTGATTGATAATTTCTTTTTACATTGTGCTTAGAGAATGTACATCCTATGATACTGACTTGGGAAGAGTTTACAGAGGCTTCTCCTGAGGCCTAGAACGTGTTCAGTTTGTATAAATGTTATATATGTGCGAAAGAAATATAATCCTGGTGAATATAAAGGTCTATATGTATTTAATAATTTGAGCTTATTAAATGTTGTTCAGATCTTCTCAGCTTATTTTATCCCTTTGCTCTATGAGTTTCTAGGACAAATAGAATATCCACTTCAAACTGTTTATTAATCTACTTTTACCAGATTCAGTTTGTTGCTTTATACATTCTAAGCTTATTTTGTTATTACAGATGCCTTTATGTTGATTATTCTGTTTTCTTGATACATTACTATTAAGTGTATTATTTCAGCTTGATGGTATGTTAGCAAAGAAAAGACAAAGGGAGTAAGTAATGTCTCATCATTTTTCCCTTGTATTAAGATTAGTTACTTTACTGTATTTGGATTCATATTTGCCTGGTGTATTTTTCCCCAAAATTTTATAATCAAACTTTTTGTAACCCCTTTTTTTTTTCTTTTTTGAGGTAGGGTCTCACTCTGCATATAGGCTGGAGCACAGTGGTGCAGTCATAGTTTACTGTAATCTCAAATTCTAGGTTCAAATGATCCTCCTGCCTCAGACTCCTGACTAGCTGGGACAACAGGCGTGCACCACCACACTGATTAATTTAATTTTATGTTTTTGTAGCGGTGCAGTCTCACTGTGTTGCCCAGGGTGGTCTTGGACTCCTGGCCTCAACCAGTGCTCCCACTTTGGCCTCCCGGAGTGCTAGGATTACAGGTGTGAGCCACCATGATGGGCTCTATAACTTTTTGTTGAATCATTTGAATCTATGAAATTTCTGCGGAATATTGTCTGTGTTCAAATCTGAGGGTTTTGTACTTTTGTTTGGTATGTTTATCCCATTTGTGTTTATTGTCATGATCATTATTTTGAGAGTCACAGAATAATTACTGTTTTTTTTGTCTTTCCTGTTTTGTATGTTTCATACTCTTCCTTTCCTCTCTTGCATTGAAAAGATCCTCCACTAACCCACCCTTCTAAAATTCTGTCTTATTTTTCTCATCTTCCCTGTCCACAAAGATCCATGCTTATATTTATGTTTCTTGATCAATTATTGAACTTATCAATATCTCAATATCTCCAAATTTTCCCAGATTATACAGTTGACTTGGCATATGTTGACCTGCTCCCCCTACCTTCAACTGTGAGTAGCTTTTCCTCTAGTGAGATGAGTGGGAAGCACTGATATCTGAGCCTGTGCTGGCCTGGAAGGGCTGCTTCTGTGACCAGGAGCTATTGAAGTTGCAGAATAGAGAGACCATCATTGAAAACAGGCATATGGACTGACCTGGGCCAACAATGCACATGATAACCAGGGAGGCCAATGAGGTGGGCCTCCTGGGTTTCTCTTTTTAATAATCAGTCCAAAAGCATTGATTGTATTTTTCTTCCCAGACAACCGTCTTTCATGCTTATTAAGAGCAATGCCCTGATAGCCTTCCTTTTATTCTTGGGTATGGGGAAACTAACTTTGTGATTCAAGAGTCCTCTGGTGCACAAGCTACTGAGACCTCCCACTGTGCCCATTAAATACAAATGTACACTCTGTTATACTCTTCCGCCAGTAATATTTTTGTTGTCTAGACAGAGTCTAAATCATTATGACCCTCTTCCTATCCCCAAATACTTCTTGAAGTCAGATGGGCTGGCCCTCCAGCTTAATGTGGTTACTGCTCCATTTCCTCCTTGACTCATGGCCTGTGCTGTTCCCTAGAGGGTCAGGAACAGCCTTTCTTAAGTTCTAGCTGGGGAGATGCTCTCTGCCTCTGCTCTGATGGGCTTCTCTTGCATTTAGGTACAGAACCTCACATTCTAATTTTGCTGTGTGCAAAGTGTTGTTTGTTTTTTTTTTTATCACCTTGACTGTCCCTGTCCTCCTGCCCTCCTGCCTGCTTTCTCCTCCTCCTTCCTTCACCTCTTTTCCTTCTTCTTTTTTTTTTTTTTTTTTGAGACAAGCTCTTGCTCTGTCCTCTGTACTGGAGTGCAGTGGCACCATCATAGCTCACTGTAACCACAAACTCCTGGGCACAAGTGATTCTCCTTCCTTAGCCTCCAAAATAGCTGGGACTACAGGTGCACACCACACTTGACTAATTTTTATTTATTTTTTTTGGGGGGGGGGTCTCACTGTTGCCCAAGCTGGTGCCAAACTCCTGGCCTCAAGCTATCCTCCTGCCTCAGCCTCTCAAGTGCCAAAATAATAGGCAGGAACCATTATGCCCAACTGTTTTCTTCTTGAAGGCATTGTTTTTTATTAAACCTGCTGACATTTTATTCTAATTTAAATGTTTAATGGATGGGGACAGGTTTTGTTGGTTTCTCTTAAAGCTTAGTTCTGCTTCTTTTATTGTGTTTGTTTTCTTTTCTTTCTTTTTTTTTTTTTTTAAATTGGGAGAATTTACCTAGGGTATCTGGTGATCCTAGGCTAAATGTTAACATTTAAAACCAAGGTATCAAAAAGCTTTTGGAAACTCCATATATATCCAGGGCTGATTGCCTAGTGGGCTTCCCTTTTGGGTGCCCAGGCAACTAGCTCATCTTTTAATCATGCTCCTCTTCCCCCACACCCAATGTTAGTATCTGGGTCATTTTTCTGTAGTGGTTCAATTTCTCCATGGGAGGATTGTCAGGTCTTCCGCTTGGAGAGTATACATATGACTGCCAGTGTTTCTGGGAGCAGGCTGGGAGGAAAGAGCTGTGTCACTCAGTATCTAGACTAACATCGTGACTATTTTGTTTTGATACCAGGCTTCACTTAGTCCCTCACTATGCCTGATGTTCCGGAGTCTGCAGTCTATACCCTGCTGTTCCTATGGGGAATAACCTGCTGATTTCCTGGTTGTCCAAGGCAAGAAAGAGTCACTGTGGATCCAGACTTAAGTTGAATCCTGTGCTCTGGTTTCACTTGTTCATCCAGTCCTCAGGGATTGTGTCCCTCTCTGGGTATCGCCCTCTGAGAGCATCTTAGGAGATAACATGGCCAGTTCTAGACAAAGCCAATTCTTTTTCTTTTTGGGTATATTGAGGTGCATGATTCTCAAGTGATCCCTCCCAAATGAGGGGTGCCACAAGGGGGATTATTCCTTTCTGTGCTGCCATTTTAACCTTTTTATCAGCAAGTTGGTTACCTTCAGACTTCCACTATTGCCTTTGTGGAGTCTATTCTGAAGAAGGTGACCCAAGCTACTTTTAAAAAACTCAGATCCTATTTAAGCACCTTGAGGCATTTACATTACATTTAGGATAAAATGCAATCACTTCGTGGCCTTTTGGTTGAGACCAAGTGTAGAATGAAACTCAAGCTCTTCCTTGGCCTGTGAGACCTTGCATGATCTCATCCCTATCTGCTCTTCTAAACTCAGCTTGTGCTACTGTTTTTTTCCAATGTGGCTGTAACCACATTGGCCTTCTCTTTTGAATGTGCCAAGCTTGCTCCTTCTTTCCTTAGGTATCTGCACAGTCATAGTCTCTTCTAGGTCTTCACTTTGGTTGGCTTCTTGGCAGTGGACATATCCCTTTAGAAGGGGCTTCTCTGACACCCAGCTGAAGGAACGCGGTACAGACACTCGTGTGCACACACTTACATTCCTGTGTGATTTTTCAATTGCCCTTTCATTTTTAAAATTATTTACTTTTAAATTACTTACTTGTTTAAGTATCTATTGCCTGTAGGTAGGTGCCTGTTCCCCACCTCCACTAGAAAGTAAACTCTACAAGGGCAAGAACCTCATCTCCTTCTGTGGCACACCATAGGTGCTCAAAGTAATATTTACTAAATGAATGGATGGATGGGTGCCGGGACGGAGAGCAGATAAGAGAACTTGACTGGGAATTTACAACCTCCACACTAAAAGCTCTTTTTCATCCTGACCAAATCTTGGTTTCTTTAGCCAGCAGCTCTCTGATTTTGGAGTAGGCAGTCCTTTCATCTCCATGAAACTCACAGGGATGAGAAGGGCTGCTGGCCTAGCTCCCCTGAGATCAGATGTTTAATTATATGTGACTGCTGCCCCACAACCCACTCCTGCTCTCTGTCTCTGCCAACTCCAAACTTGGAGCCTCTCGGGGGCTCTTCTCAGGAACAGCTGCAGCGTTTTCAGCTTCCTCTGCTGGGATTTAACCAAAAGTTGCTTAAATCCCAAGACAATTCCAGTTTGTCTTGGAGAAATTTGTTAAAATCACCTGTTTACTGTCAGCCATTCCTTGTGCTCTTTTTGTTGCTTTCATCACAGGTATAGATTTGTCTGCTTCAGGACCATTCCCGTGCGTGTGGTGGGGGGGTGAGGGGCAGACACATTTGTTTAGCACTTGGCCTAAGTTATTTACTGCTATGATGTGGGACACATAGAGCCTTCATGAGTAGACCCAAAATTGTGTGTTAATAAATAACTTTGGTGTTCTCACACATCATTGATTTGGGGGAGAAAAAAATTTTTTAATTTTTCTCTGAATAGTCATTTAATGCAGTTTATTTTATTTATTTATTTATTTTAGAGACATAGTCTTACTTTATCGCCCTCGGTAGAGTGCTATGGCATCACAGCTCACAGTAACCTCCAACTCCTGGGGTTAGGTGATTCTCTTGCCTCAGCCTCCTGAGTAGCTAGGACTACAGGCACCCGCCACAACACCCAGCTATTTTTTTTGTTTCAGTTTGACTGGGGCTGGGTTTGAACCCACCACCCTACTCACTGAGCCACAGGCACCGCCTGATTTAATGCAGTTTAGTCAGAGAACAACTACATGTCCCTTTCAGAGAGAGAGAAATTTTCATTCTTGCCTTGCATAGTTTCCTTTTTCAACTAATACCCTGTACTTTGTAGTAATGAAGAAACACTCACATCTACATGTTCTGGGTTTAGTGTAGTGGGTCCTGGTAGAACAACCCCAAGTGGATTCTAGGTCCAATTTGAGAGATTTAAGAAGTAGAGTTAAGGCCGGGCATGGTGTGGTTCACACCTGTAATCCTAGCATTCTTAGGGACTGAGGGGAGAGGGTATTGCTTGAGCTCAAGAGTTCCAGACCAGCATGAGCAAGAGTGAGACCCCATTTCTACTAAAAAGAGAAAAAAAAAACTAGTTGGGCATTGTGGTAAGTACCTGTAGTCCCCTCTACTTGGGAGACTGGGGCAAGAGAATTACTCAAGCCCAAGAGTTTGAGGTTGCTATGAGCTATAATGATAACATAACCCGCAACAGCAGTAAAAAAAAAAAAAAAAAAAGAGGTAGTGATGAGAGAAGTTGGAGACTGATTGATAAGTTTTATTTTTTTTTTAATTTTTGTGTTTATTTTCAAGATGGTTGACATGGTGATTATTGAGGAAGAGCATAAGAAAGGGAAGTCATGGATAAGTTGTGCATTTCTTGCTTGGGAAGCTGGGAAGACAAGCATGCTGTCATGGGTATTGGGATGGTAATGTAAGTAGCTGATCTGGGGAATGTGTGGGCAGGAGGAATGATTGTAGTTTCAGACATGCCAAACCTGTGGGTCGTCCAAGTGGAAACATTTAGTAGGCAGTGGAATAAACAGACTTTGAGCTCAGGAGAGAAATCTGGACTAGAGGAAGTTCTGGGAATGACCAGCATGGAAGGTGATTAAAATCATGAATGAAGTTGCAATTTTGTAGGGAAGAGTGAATTGAGTAAAATTAAGAGGAGGAAGGAGTGCAGAACAGATTAGTCAAAGGATACTTGAAAAGAAGTGATGAGAGAAGTAGGAAAAAAGTCTAGGAAAATGTTGTGTCGTGAAATCCATAGCTAGAGAGCATCTCGGGAGGGAGGAGATGGTCGACAGTATCATATCCTACAGAGAACAAAATGTGTCTGCCATCCAAACAATTCTTTGCCCAAGACTTGTTACACAAGTATTCAGCAAATATTTGTTATGGACAAAAACGTTTGTTCATGTTCCTCTAAAAAGGTAGTAGGCAAATTGGCAAAAGCAAGATCAGTGGGTGGAAAGATTATAAAATGGATTGCATCATGTTATCTCCTGAGTGGGTGGTAACATGTGTACGGGAGTAGTGGACAACTCTTCAAGGAAGCTTGTGCAGGACTGGGGAGGAGAGAGATGATGAACAAGGGAGCATGTAAGCAGCAGGAGACCTGGCATGTTCAACTCCTTCTGGAAGAAGACTGAGAAGAAAGGGAGAAAGTAGACACTTCCATATGCATACGTGTGTGTATATACATTCTTTCACATATATGTTCTTTCATACACACACAAAATGTTTCTGAAGTTTCCATACATAGGAAAAATGGGAATGTGTAGCTAAATGGATGTTTATTTACAAAATATTCATGTATTTTAGTTGTTCCTCCAAACCTCATAGTTGTGCCCTTTGGCTCACATGTTGGAGCAGAACTGATAGGTACCTGGATTGCTCCAAGGTCAGGTGTTTCCATGTAAGTCTAACAGAAAGATGAGGAGTCAGGGACTTGAGGGATTGGCAAGGAAACAGGAAGGTGATGGGCCAGGGCTGCTGGTTGGAGAAAGGAGGAAGGGGACAGCAGGTAAGAAGGGACAATGGATTCGTTCTTTTCTAAAAGCAAGCATCTACTGAATGCCTACGAGGTGCCACAACCAGTTGTAGGTCCTAGGACAAGACAGACAGTATGCCTTCCAGCATAGGCAGGGCAGACACACAGACTCATCAGACTATGGTGAGTGCTGTGGGGGAACTAGGGAGGCTGCTGTGACAGAAGGGAATGAGAGGACCTGATTTGGGTGTATGCTCCCAAGGAGGTCACATTATAGTCAAGATCTAAGGTAAGAGGGAATTTGCCACATAAAGATCTTGTCAGAGGAAGAACTAATTTAGAGATCCTCCAGCTGGAAGATCAGTCAGCAAGGATGAAAAGGAGGCCACGGTGAGTGAAAGGAAGGTTAGAATGAGATGAATTTGAAAGGCAGGCAGCACCCATGTCATCAGGGCTTTGCAGGATTTCATTGTAAGTGCAAGAAGAAGTGGATACAACAGGAGGGACGAAGTCTCATTAATGTTTTTATTAGATTATAGGGTACATTGCTGAGAATGGACAACAAGAAATGGCCTTCAGTAAATAGATCATGATAGTCATCCAAGCAAAAGCTGATGAGAGTTTGCATTTGGGGTTGGAAGTGAAGAAGTAGATGGATTTGAGATAAACATTTATTTGGACATAGCACAGCTAGATTTGACTTGGCAAGTCTCATTGGCTCTACCTTTAGAATACGTTTAGAACCTTACCACTTACTGTATTCACAGCCCTCCCTTGGGTCTAAAGTTCGAGAGGTGTCTGGCCTGTCGGCTGCATGCTGAATTATTTGAGGCCACTTTTGCTTATCTGTGGCATCAGATATCATGAAAAGTATTGCCTCAACTTTTCTTTTCTTCTTCTTTTTTCTTTGCTTATCAGCTTTTTTAGTGTTTGTATATTTAACGTGTGGCCCAAGGCAAATCTTATTCTTGCATGTGCAGCAAAGAAGGAAAAAGGCTGGACACCTCCCGAACCGTCACGTCTCACTTGGGTTCTCCTCGGCCTTCTAACTGGCCTTTCTGCTCCCACTCGTGTCCCTTTGCATCTGCTCTTCACAGAGCAGTGAGAATGGAGCCATTCAGGGTATATGTTAGACGATGTTATTCTATGGCTGAAAACCTTCAGTGGCCTCTCATCCCACTCAGAGCTAAACGTGGCCTTTCCACAATCAAGCCCCCATTGCCACTGTGTGTCCACTGTGCTCCAGCCACACAAGTCTTGCTATTTGTTGAGTACACCAAACTCATTCCCACCTTAGAACCTTTACACTTGCCAGAACCATTCTCTGGAATGCTCTTCTTCCAGCCCCCCTCACAACTTGCTCCCTCACCTCCTTCAGTTTCTGCTTAACTGTCATCTTTGCAATCCCACCTTCCCTGATTGCTCTATTTAAAACCACACCTGAGCATGCTGTACCACCATTCCCTAACTTCTTTCTCTGCTATATTTATTCTCCTCAAAATTGTCACCATCTGACTGTCTCTGTGTTTTATTTATTTGCTTATTTTCTGTTTCACTAGAATGTCACTTTCGTGGGACAAGAATTATTTAAGTTTATTACCGTATTCCAATAGAATAGTGCCTGGTACACAGTAGCTGATCAATAACTGTTTGAAAAATGAATTGCTGAATAGAGTGGATGTGATAAAAAAAAAAAAAAAGAAATAGTATGATCAAAGAAAACATGGAGTTACGCGGACTTTTGCCTAATCAGCTTGGTGGTGGTCATAGCATTTATTGAAGGGAAGATGACTGGGGGAGGGACGGGTTTTAAATGATATTTGGGGGAGTTCTGCTTGGATCATGTGAAGTTTGGTATGCCGTTTATACCTCTAGATTCAGGAAGACGATGGAATTGCATATGGGTCTGAACTCAAGGGTCAGCAGTTTGGGAGTTATCAATGTACATATATAGGATTTAAAGCCATGGTATTGAATGACACTGTGCATAGAGAGAGATAAAAAAAGAGAGAAAATTAACAGTGAGTCCCAAGGTCTCCAGCATTGACAAACTGGGTGGAGGAGAAGCATCTGATGGAATCTGAGAAGGGGCAGCTGGAAAGGTAGGGCAAACGAGGAGGAGAGTGTGCAACCACAGAAGCTCTAAGAAGAAAGAATTTAAGAAGAGTGGGAGTGGCCTGAGAAAGATAAGGACAAAAATGTAGAGAGGCCAAGGTACTGGTGGTCTCAGTGAAATTAAAGGGGAAGTTCAGTGGGAGTAATGTAAGATAACGGGGGAGCAGTACATTCTGGTCAGACGTGGTATAGTTGAATTTTAGATGGAACATGTCGAGATGATATTAAAGTCTAGAGTGTGGTTTTGACCTTAGGTTCCCTATGGTGGAGAGACAGTCTTTTGTTTTGAGAAGACAGAAGAACTGAGAGTCAAGGTCAATAGATGGGATGTTCACATGACTTAAACTATCTGCAGGGAGGGTAGGACTTGAGGTCAGGAGTAAGAGTGTGGAGCCAGGTGCCAAACTCTTCAGTGTATGAGGCTCTGTTACCTACTAGAAAACACGATCAAAGGGTGGTCACGGCTGCTGGAGCGCGATGGCATGAGCTTCCAAGGAGCAAGAACTTGCCCAAGAGCTGAGCTGTAATGGTCTGATGGTTCACTTTGCAGAACCAGGAGATGCTAGCCCCACATCGTGCCTGGTAGACACAGTTTTGTGGGGTAACTGCAAAAGAAGCAGTGAGCTCAGGCTGGCACTCTGTAAACAGCATGTGGGTGTGCTGGGGAGAATGCACTTCATCAATTCCCATTCCAGAGGGGTTCAGTGGAAAGATGGGGGAGCACAGAGAGCATTGGAAGGCAAGTGAAGAGCAGCGTGTGCATGATGTCAGAGGCTGGAGCACCAGCTTTTTGCCTGTTGCCATAAAAGAATCTTCCATTATATTTAATTTTCAGCGTGACCCAGCGTAAGATGCCTGCCAGAGCGAATATTTGTTAACTCTGCCCCAGATAACCAAATGAGTTAATCTCCTGAATAGAATTATTTACTATAACCTATGTGAATGTGGAAGGGTGTCTGCCAAACACGCTGATTGTGGTTTTGGCATAAAAAGTCCTTTCTGACGGGAATTGTTGCCCAGCGTGTCTAGCTGCTTGCTGAGGCCGCCCCTGGAGCAGGAGAGCAGCGCCGTGTCATCACAGGGAAGGATGCTTGCCGGCCTCTTCTCCGCGGGCCAGCATCCAAGCCGCTCGGAACACGCACCAGATTGCTCAGGTTTGCTCGTGATCTCAGGGCTTGGGCATGGCCCTATTTTAAACTGTCAAAGATGAGGAAGAAATGTTTTACTGGAATATTTTATACTCTTCCCCAAGATAGCATGAGGCCAGCTTCTTTACTGGCTTTTTTGTCCAAAAACCTCACTCTGGGGTTCCTGAAACTGCACTTTACCCAAGAGCTGGGAGTGGGGAAATTTCCTCTGTAACAACCAAGATAAAACAGTGGTGCACCTAATTCTTAAGGTAAAGAATTATCACTGTGGCCGGTAGAGGTTGAAGAAGAAGAATCTTTGAAGATTTCTTAACGAGGCTGGTGCTTGTTTAATCTTTAACTGAGAAACAAACGGAAGAGGAAGATTTTACTTTGAAAATATTTTTGTTACAAAATGTATAAACACAAAGCTTTTCTTATGCACTGAAATTGTTAAGGAAAGGTTTCCTCTCTGGAACGACAATTTGACGGGAGAAGTGGATAATTATTTAGGCAACCTTCTAGCCCTTTGAATCTTCGGGGGATTCAAAACCCTCCCTGGAAGCTGATCACTGTTTCTCACCTGTTGCTTCTCTCGTCAGTTCTCAGAGAGGGATGTGTTTATGTAGAATGCTCAGTTCAGTTGAGAACTAGTTAACTGGTGATTTACTAACTAGCAATGCAGATCATGGATTGACATATTTCTTTTCAATAGACATAGCTTACTATTTGCCTTTGAATTAGTTCTGAAAATGACATTTTCTTATTAGTCTATGTTTAAGCCCCCCAGGACTGCGTTTTAAGGTGATCTGTGTAAACTGAACTCTCCTGGGCCTCTGAGGACTCTGGTAAACAATTCATTCTTCCTTTCCATGGCCCTCAGTGTCAGTAAAAATTACTGACAGAATAATAACCCTGCCATACAAAGTGTCTTTTCTATTTTTCTATGTATGCCTTTATTTGAAACTATAATTAAATAATGTTGAACTTGCAGCTATAACAAAACAGTATCTGCTGTTTGAATATAATACAGGCCAAATTCTATAAACTTGAATTAGGCCAAGCCTTGCATTGACCTCAGTAGGAATCTGGCCGAGGAACTCTTTTAGTTACCTCTGCCTTAAAATATGTAAGAATTTTCCCATTGCTTTTCTCACTCAAAGAACAATACGTGGATAGCTAAACTAATAAAATGTTTAAATAGATACAAATCAAACTTGAAAGATTTAAACTGTTGTTTTCATCCTGTAAGTCAGCTGAGAAAAAGCATACAGACTGTAGTTCTAAATTATGTCCATAGAGTATTTCAAATCCAGTGAATTAACTCTCCTTTTTTCCCCATTTGGGCTCATAAATGTTAACCTCAGAAGTGCCTCAAATTCTTCTATTGAAATAAACTTGAACTGACAATAGCCAGATGATGTAAAATTGAAACTGAAATTCTATCCTTGGCCCATCCCATGTTCTTCCCCGTAGGTATTAGAGGAATCCTAGGAGAGTTAGTGTTTTCATTCTGTGTGAACCGTAATATTTGGGCAAAAGAGGGCATATAAATTTCTTGCTGCCAGGAGAAAGCAATTATCAGTGTGCAGAAGATAGTGGGCAATAAATAAACAGAACTATGCTAGATAGTGAGTGAGTCTGAAGATTTATTTAGAATGACTTAGCTTATAGAAAACAGACCTTGGTATTTATCATATGCTTTCATTCAAGCTTGATATGGAAATTGTGGTCTTTTCTTAACAAAAAGGATAATTATGTCACTAAGCCATTTTTTGAATATTATTTTTGAATAAATAAACTGAGATAAGCTATATTGTACAACTGAAAAAAAAACTTGCCACATATAGCAAGAAAAATAGCACTTTGAAAATGAACTATATCTATGTCAACATTATGTGTAGTAATGGCCCCCATTTTGTGTCTGGGAGGGACATATATGTACACCAGGACCTAGGTGTTATTCCCAACTTGCTGGTAGGAATGCAAACTAATACGTTCCTTTTGGAAAGATGTTTGGAGAACATGTAAGGATCTAAAAATAGACCTGCCATTCAATCCTCCAATTCCTCTACTAGGTATATATCCAGAAGATCAAAAATCACATTATAACAAAGATATTTGTACCAGAATGTTTATTGCAGCCTAATTCATAATTGCTAAGTCATGGAAGAAGCCCAAGTGCCCACTGACCCATGAATGGATCAATAACATTCATTCTTGTTTCTCACATCTGAGTCTTTCCTCCTTTCATTCCTTCCCTCTGGAATCTCTACCTCTTCCTCACCAGATATAAAACTCTGTACCCCATATTGGGGCCCAAGTGACATGCTGCCTCATTTCAAAGCCTCCCTCAGTCTCTGCATTAACCCAGTCATCTTACTACTCCAATGCCTCTTTTTTGCCTTCAGAAGGCACTCCAAGCTCTCCTGAACCCCCACAGTGCTGTTTGTTGGCTAGCATGCTGCTAACCTTGACTACTTTACTCCATGCAGACAGAAGTTTCTCTAATGCTCCTCTCCTCTCCATCTGGCCTTGCCCAGAGCTTGGTACATAGGCAACAGTATTGACTGGCTAATGAACTAGTGGCAATAAAAATTAAGTGCATCCAAATGGAAAGCCTCAGGGGGCACAGTGAATTCATCTCATATGATTTCTGAGCAGTGGTACCTAGAGGCCAATATCAGCTTTTCCTAGCAGCAAAACTCTGCATCAGGCATCCTCAAACTACGGCCCATGGGCCACATGCAGCCCGCCTAGGACATTTATCCCGCTGGGTATTTTTGCCACTGCTACCTGTCCTGCTTAGCAACTGACTCATCCCAGGGCTCATAGTCCAGCCCTCTAACAGCCTGAGGGACAGTGAACTGGCCCCCTGTTTAAAAAGTTTGAGGACCCCTGCTCTATGTCATCTCTAAGTTAGAAAGAGGCCCCAAAGATGACTGCCTCTAGTCTTCCTGAAGACTAAAATCCTCACCAGAAGAAAGAACCATGATCAAAGAGATAGACATTCAGGGTGGGGAGTGTGGGGAAAGTCTCTTTTTCCCCTGCGTGAGTAGGTGGGGGCTTCATTTCTTAGCTCTTGGATTTGAATAAAGAAATTTGTTCAAATTCATTTATTCAACATGAGCACCTAGCATATGCCAGGCACTTTGCAAAGCAATGGCAGTACATGAGTGAATAGATGGGTCACCCTTCTGAAGAATGGTGTGGCCTAGTGGGAAAAATGGATGTACTAATATATGCCAGCAAAGCTTTTTTAGTAATAAAATATATAAATGAAATTCCACAATAACAAAGAAGGGCTTTCCCAACATTGCTTGGTGAGTCTAGAGGGGAAGACTGAAGCACCCACAAGTACAAGGCTATGTGCTAGATGCTACAGTAGCAATGTGCCCAATAAGCTGCAGAAGTCTGGGGAGGGAAGGAGGAGCAGCTGAGCTGAATAAGCCCAGTGGATTGTGAGGGCAGGTGAGGGGAGCAACACTGCTGAAGTTGGAAACAGTGAATGGGCATGGCTGAAGAAAACTAAGGCTTCAGTGAGGGTGAAATACAAGTACAGCATGAAAGTTAGCAAAAATAGACAAGATCTGGATGTTGTTGCCAAACTAACTTTGAAAATCATGCCAAGCATGGAGTTGACCCTGAAGGAAGTGGGAAGTCTTTAAGTTGGATTAAAGTGATTTGTGGAGGATGACCTGACATTATAATGGAAAATGGACTGAAGTCAGATAGTCACGTGGGCGAGAAGATTGGTTTAGTGCTTACCTCCCCTGCCAGTGGGAAGTGGGAAGGCTGCATTGGGTCTGCGACAATAGCTGTGTTTGAGAAGCACAGGTGAAGAAGGCTCGACGGGCACCTGACGTGTTGGTGTGAGGATGAACAAAGAGGAAAGCAGTATGACTGGTGTTCCTGCTTAAACAACAAGCTAAACAGTGGCCTCATTCACAGAGAGGGGAAAACAGTGGAAATGAATGACACGTGAGAAACAACCAGGTTAGTGTTAAGCTTGATGAGTGCACAGTGCTGTTTAGCACATGGCTGGGGAAAGACTTAGGACCGTCAGTGCACAGTGGCTGAGCCTGAGCTCACCACCTCTCTACATTCCCCCCCCATCTCTATCCCATTATACTCCTCCTTCTCACTCCCATCTCACCTTTCCAATTTTGGGATCCAAGAGTCTTGTTAACCCATTTTATCTTGGATCCATCCTAGACACACAGGGATATGCCACCTTTCCAATCCTCTTTCTCTAAACTCTCTCTGTTATGTTGTGGTGGCTAAGTAAGGCTAAACAGATTCCAACAATGTCTACATTCCTAATCCCTGCACCTGTAACTATGTTAACTACATAACAAAAGACTTGGAAATGTGATTAAAGTTAAGAACCTTGAGAGAGGAGTCTGGATTATTCAGGTGAGTACAGTACCATTGCAGGAGTCCTTAAAAGTAGAGAACTTTAGGGGGATTGGAGGGACCATTTTTGAGGTATATCTTACAGGGGTACAAGTGAAACTCTCTAAGAGTAGAATCAGAATGTTTTAAAACTATAACTGAGAAAATGACATGAAGGCTGTGTTGATCAGTTTG